>CABHPQ010144567.1:0-20919 GCA_902168405.1 Peromyscus aztecus
AATAATAATAATAATAATAAAAGCAAAAACCAAATTAAGGTATGGTGTTAGCTCAGTGGGTAAAGGTGCCTGCCACTAAGTTTGGGGACCTGAGTTTAATCCCTGGAACTTTTAAAGTTGTCTTTTGGCCTCCACACATGTACTGTGGCACAAATGTGCCCTGGCCCCACCTAAGTAAAATAGAATAAAAATTTTAAATTGAAATTAAAAGGGAGTGGTGACTGCAGAGATAGTTCAGTTGGCAAAGTGCTTGCCACACACGCTTAAGGACCCGAGTTCAATCCCCAGTACCCTTGTAAAACCTGAGTCACTTTAACCTATCCTTGTAATCCCAGTGCTGGGGAGGTGAGATAGGCAGATTCATGGAGCTTACAAGGTGGATGGCTCATGAAGAACACCTAAAGTGACCTCTGGCCTCTACATGCATACACACATTGCACCCACCCAAACATACATTATCTGTTTTATATTATTCTTAGGAATCTCTCCGGTCCTACCAGTTGTGAACAACTTCAAATTAATTGGAGGGTAGTTTCCTTTGCCAAAGCTGTATGAATTGATAAGATTTGAGCTTTTAACTACTGTTCCAAAGGTATATTCTGTGCCTTCTCTACATGGGATTAACTAATCTAGGGTAGGAGCTACAGGCCTCCTACATGAACCAGAACGTTCAGTCAGATCTTTCAGTCAGATCTAGTAATGTTGCTAACTTCCCTCAGAAAAGGCCAACAAAGTCCACTTGATGCCACAGGTTTACTGGCCAGTCAGGGCATGTGGCATGAACTGGGTCTTCAGGTCTTCATTTCATTAGATTAAGATTACAGTCCAGAGCCGGGCGGTGGTGGTGCATGCCTTTAATCCCAGCACTCGGGAGGCAGGTGTATCTCGGTTAGTTCGAGGCCAGCCTGGGCTACAGAGTGAATTCCAGGAGAGGTGCAAAGCTACACAGAGAAACCCTGTCTCAAAAAACCAAAAAAATAAAAAATAAAAAAATTACAGTCCAGGAAGGCAAGTTTAGCACTATTAGATCAGGTAATACTTCATTAAAGAAAAAATAACAAAAATTAAAAATTTTAAGCCTCCATCACAAAAATACTGTCATCCCTGACACTTAACTATTTATTAGGGAGGAGAATCTGCCTTCTGAACAATTTGTTCACATTCAATAGATTTGTTCACAGTAAAGAAGCCTTATTTGAGAAAAGGTCTCACTATGTTGTTCTGGCTAGCCTGAAACTCATTATGTAGACCAGGCTGGCTTCAAACTCAGAGCTCCTCCTGCCTCTGCCTCCGAAGTGCTAAGATTAAAGGCATACACCATGTCTAGCAAGAAGCCTTTTGAAGGAATAACCAATTTCTAAAACCTCCCTAATGTCTTCCTGGTTCATTTATTCATCACTGTTTGACAAGGGGAAGGCTCCAGGGTACTGCAGAATGTTTAAGAACTCTTCAATTAGCTGAGAGTGGTGGTCCATGCCTTTAACCCCAGCATTTGGGAGGCTGAAGCAGACGGATCTCTGTGAGTTTGTGGCCAGCCTGGTCTACAGAGCAATTTCCAGGACAGCCAGGACTGTTACACAGAGACCTGTGGCGAAAAACGAATGAACAAAAAAAGCTGGGCAGCGGTGGTACACACCTTTAGTCCCAGCACTCAGGAAGCAGAAGCAAGCAGATCTCTGTGAGTTCAAGGCCAGCCTGGTCTATAGAGCTAGTTCTGGACAGCTAAACACTACACAAAGAAACCCTTGTCTTAAAAAACCAAAAAGAGAGAGAATGCATCATTTGTCTGACTCTAAACTGCTCCTGACAAAGTGAAGAGTCTGGACCTGGTGAAAGCTCTAAGCAGCTTTATTTAATCCTACTCAGAAACTATGCTGTCAAGAGTGTGTGTGCTCAAATACACACAACAGAGAGGGCACAGTACCTAGAAAAGGAGACAGGGAAATGAATACACTTGGATAGGTTATTTTCTTTTAAAAAAACATATCATTAATCTTTAATCTTAGATCCTATTACAGTATCATGAATCAGCAAGCAGACATCAAAGTTAAAGAGTCCAGTAAACATTTTATAATACTCTTTTATTTGATTAAAGAATTTGCCTTCGTTGTGTACATTGGAATGTTATATTCCCTATGTATTTTACAGGGTTACAAAATGTCTCTCATTTTAAATATTACCCCAAAAGTAATTTCAGAAAAAAGTCTTTGTGAAATTAAACTTGACTTTAAAAATCATAGGGACAAACAACTCTGAAATACAACTGGATTAATAAGATTTCTTGTCTACTTAACTACATGACAGACTTCTTATCCCAGTCCCCTTCCTCAGAAAACCTCACATGAAAACCAAGCTGGAGATAAGGATTCTTCCCTGATGCAGTTTAGGGGAAAGGGAAAGGCCAGAACTTTCTTTGGCAAGCATCCAGCCACAGCCATTTTTGTGTGACTACTCTGCTTCATGGATAGTATACTCTTGCCATGGAGGGCCAGCTGTTCAGAACAAGAGCCCTGCTCTCCGGCCACCTGAGAGTGTGGAGGTCATCTACTGTAATTTTCTGCTTCCCATTGCTAGTGCCTACAGTCTTGCAGCAAAGGATCATCCAACCCGCCCACCCAGTGCAGTGCTTGTGGGACTGGCTGATCCAGCCCCCGTTAAAAAGGCAATGGCAAATGCAGCTGAGAAACAATTACTACCTGATGACACAAGAAAGGTGGAGAGGAAAACAGATTTCAGAAACAGGGACAGATAGGCAGGTGAGATGGAAGGAAACGGGTATACTGGAGTGAGCCCTCTGGACATGTCAATATAATCACTTGTCTCTCAAAGTGCTACCACTCCAATGGTGAAGATGGGTCTCCTCGGTGCGTCAGGTCTAATGGGGAATGGCACAGACTCACTAGCCTCATTTCTGCTGGAAAGGAGACTGATGAAGAGCATCTGGGAAGAAGAGGAGGAGGTGGACATGAGGAATCAAAGTGGACTGCAACACCATGAGAGACAATGCAGTAACTAACTGCCCCACATGTGGTGAACTGGAAGCTGGGTAGCACTTGCAGCAGACATGATTACATGTGGAAATGGATGTAGCCATCTTATTAGGCATCCTGAAAAGGTGTGTCCATCTGCAAGCTACTTCTCAGCTACCTTTCATATTGACAGGAGTGGGATTCACAGTACTCCTTGTAACTGGAAAGGCAGGTCTTACAAGTGAACAACTTGGCAAAGAAATGGAACAATGGATGGACACAGGAGAGGAAATAGACAACCTTGTATTGCAACTTCTAGACTCTACATCCTGTAAGCAGTTCACTGGTACTGTCTAAAGTCAAGAATGGGTTAGATAAACTTGTTCTAGGAGTGCCGAACACAATCCCTACAAAGAGATGATCCCAGTGCATGACTGAGTGTACTGAAAAAGAAACTGAAGGGTATGAAAGATTCAGATCTAGAGAGAAAACTTTTTAAAACAAAGTATGAAATATAACTATATTTAGAGATTAAAATAAAGGGGAAACCTACATGAAGGCAGAGGAGGTGTTTACGGGACATTCTCTGGAGAGCTTGCTTTCCTACTGGCCAGTAAAACCTGCCAAAGAAATCAGCAGCCTTTCCCTTTAGGTTAGTGTCATTTCTTTGTCAAAGAATGTCTCTGTGACACCAGAACGCTGGGGGGAGTTGAGGGTCCTTGCGCGCAGAGGATGTACACTGTATCAGGAAAAAGGGGGTCTCCAATGGCTTGTAAATTTGGAAAAACTCTTCAGCCACTTTTGGCTTCTTCTTTATTAATCTGAAATCCTTCCTTTTCGGCTTTCTTCCCTTCTTGGTATTACAGGATTTCGTATTTGTCCACTAAGAAAGTGGTCTCTGTGGAAAACCTGACGGGGCTGTTTCCATCTACCTGGGTCACTTTGGTAACCTAGGAAAAGAAAAAGAATGTGATAAGAAGAAAGGACGGTGAGTCCACAAGATGTTGACTATGTTTCCATTAGAAATTACATCAACTTCTCTAAACACGGCACTAAGAGCAACTTAGAAATACTAAAAGGCACTCACTCACACTTGCAGCTTGTGACATAATCTAATCTGCTCTCCAGAGAAAAACCACTGCTGTAGTACCACAGAACAGCTGCCACAGGTCAAGTTCAGAATGAGTGGTGAGGCCCAGGTCTGCCACACAAAACCCAGGAAAGCCAGACATTCTATAAGGATGATCAGTTAACATTCTGACCCCAAATGCAGTGTGCTACCTCTCCTGCATTACCTATTAAATCCATTTCTGTCTCTTGTGTCCAAAGCCCCACTACACATTGCAAGATTTTTCTTTTCTTTTTTTAAACTTCATGTATGTCTTTGTGTGTCTGGTACCAGCAAAAGCCAAAAGTGGGCATTGGATAGGCTGGGACTAGAGTCACAGATAGTTGTGATCCATCATATGGTACCGGGAATTGAACCTGGGTCTTCTGAAAAAGAGCACCCAATGCTCTTGACCACTGAGCCATCTCTCCAGCCCCAGAACTAGTGTTGTTGTTTTCTTCTATTTTTTTTTTCCTTCTTCAAGACAGGCTTTCTCTGTGAAGCGCTAGCTGTCCTAGAACTCACTGTGTAGACTAGGCTAGCCTCAAACATAGAACTCAAGAGATCCACCTGCCTCTGCCTCCTGAGTGCTGGGATTAAAGGCATGTGCCACATAGTTTAAGACTAGTCTTTTCAGGGCTGGGGAAATGGCTCATGATGGTTAAGAGCACTGGCTGCTCTTCCAGAGGTCCTGAGTTCAATTCCCAGAAACCATGTGATGGCTTAGAACCATCTGTAATACAGATGCCCTTTTCTTTCTTGCAGACGTACAGAATAGAAAGAGCACTCATATACATAAATAATTTTTTTTTTTTTTTGTTTGTTTCTCAAGATAAGGTTTCTCTGTGTAGCCTGGAACTAACTCACTCTGTAAACCAGGCTGGCCTTGAACTCAGAGAGCTCTGCCTGCCTCTGTCTCCCTAGTACCGGGATTAAAGACGAGTACCACCATGTCCAGCTCCGAATTACTTTTATGTGTGTTTATTTATGTGCTTGGTGCCTGCAGAGGTCAGAAGAGGGCACTGGATCCACTGGAACTGGAGTTACAGACCATTATAAACAACCATGTTGATGCTGGGAACCAACCCAGGTCCTCTGCAAGAACAGAAAGTGCTCTTTAAATGCTGAGCTAAATCTTTCTAGCCCCTACAAAAAGAAAATTTAAATGTGTATAAAAAAAAAAAAAAAAGGGTCAGGAGTGGTGGTACATGCCTTTAATCCCAGCACTTGGGAGGCAGAGCCAGGCAGATCTCTGTGAATTCGAGGCCAGCCTGGTCTACAGAGCGAGATCCAGGAAAGGCGCAAAGCTACACAGAGAAACCCTGTCTTGGGGGAAAAAAAAAAAAGAAGAAAGCTGAAAGGACACCTGGTCTACACAGCAAGTTCTAGGCCAGTCAGGGCTACATAGTCAGACCCTGTTGTAAAGGGGGGAAAAGAAAAAGAAAAAAAAGAAATGTGATGAGTAAGTCAGAAATGGAATTTGCAGAACACATCAGCTTTGATTTTTGCCTTGACATGAAACTCTGCTCCCTATCAGACACTTGTTCCGTCTTCCCCACACCTGCCTTCTGTTAGAGCAGAGTACCTGTATGTTGCAGTAATTTTTTTTGGAGATGAAGGAAACTTGAACAGGGAAGAAGTCATTGGGCTGCCCAGGAATGCTGAACTCCAGGCTGCCACTCTTATTTTTGGCATCAATCACTGGCAGACACCACTCCAAAGTATTTCGCCGACTGTCATGTCGATATTCCCCATCAATCTCACCAATCACTGGTGCACCAACACCCGACCTGTCATGAGAAACATCTGGTCATTGTAGTTATCTAGAGCTCAGAGAACTCCAACAAGGAAAGGAAAACCAACCTCAAATTTGATCACAGCTGGGCAGTGGTGGAGCACAGCTTTAATCCCAGCAGTCGGGAGACAAGGCAGGCAGATCTCTGTGAGTTAGAGGCCAGCCTGGTCTACAGAGTGAGTTGCAGGACAGCCAGGGCTACATGGAGCAACCCTGTCTCAAAAAACAAAAAAGCTGGTGATGGAGAGATGGCTCAGAGGTTAAGAGCACTTTGCTGCTCTTCCAGAGGTCCTGAGTTCAGTTCCCAGCAACCACATGGTGGCTCACAACCATCTAAATGACATCTGGTGCCCTCTTCTGGTGAGCAGGCATACATGTGGGCAGAACACTGTATACATAATAAATAGAGGAAAAAAAAACCTGGGAGGTGGTGGCACAGGTCTTTAACCCCAGCACTCAGGAAGCAGAGGCAAATGGATCTTTATGAATTCAAGGCCAGCCTGGTCTACAGACAGAGCTAGTTCTAGGACAGCCAGGGTTACACAGAGAAACCCTGTCTTGAAGGGGGGAAAAAAAAGTATGTATCTCAAATTCTGCCTCAATATTTCTAAAAATTACGCTGCTTAGTAACTTCAAGGATCAAAGCCCTAACACCTTGGCTAAGGCTATCACTTAACTTCCTTTGTATAAAAAGATATCAGAACAATAGGCATTTGGGGGCTAATTAAGCCTGGGAGCTAGCAGAGAACTGAGACTGCAAATGTCTAAAAATGTTTTCATTGTAAAAATCACTTTATGGTTTGCTAGCCTGTTAAGGACTTTTGAACAATGTGCGTCTTTAAATAAATAACCATTAAAAATAAAGCAGGTTGATAGTAGGGGAAGACTTTGCATACCATTAATAGAGGTGTAATTGGATCTTTGAGAAGACTTGTTTTCAAAAGTGTTCAGAATGTTTCATACTTTACTGAAGCCAATGCTAGTAAGTTTATCTGATTATGATCTAGTGAGTTATTTGGTAAATGAAAAGTGAAAGCATGCCAACAAAGTCTGGCCAAAATAGAAATAGACTGGAAAAAGAGACACACAGTTGTTTTCGGTCACAGAAGAATCAGGGCTGGTTAGGATGTACTTTGCACTCCCACAAATGGCTGACAGGCAGTGTCACCTACTCCTACACATTCTAAATTTACCCTCTTTTAACTCACCAGGGATACTCAGCGCTTACATTAGGGGCAGGGTAAGGAAAACAAAGACTACTTTAACTCCTTCCCATCATTTCTACAGTGCTCATTCCTTCTCTGCTCCAAGTCCAATTCTGACTTCTAATCTGATCAGCTCTAGATACTGGGGTAAAACGTCTCTAAAGATCTCTTCTCCAGGCCACTGCAAAACTGAACAAAGACACAGGAAACCACCATAGCCACAATTACAGAGCAGCCAGAGAGGCCTAAAAACCGTGGCACCCTAAAATAGTCTAGTAAAATAAATCTCAACAGAGCTCACCTGTCAGCAGTGCCCAAGTCCTACCACTCTCCAAGGTAGCCATTTATTGTTCTGGAGGAACAACTGACTTGTGAAGTTGGTCACCCTATTATTTTACTTCTTACAAAACAGGGTCTTTTTGTATAGCCTTGAAATTGTAACTCTCCTGTCTCTAACTCTCAAGGACTGAAACTACAGGTGTGTTGGTTAATCCTATTAATGGGGACACTGGTAATATAGCATATTTTTTAAAAGTGGAAATAAGAATGACTAGAAACAAAACTAGAAATTAAGTATCATTTTGTTGCAATAAAAACTGAGGAATATAACAATAGAGATACTCTGGTTCACAATTAAATCCTCTAGTTCCTTGTAGCAGTGGTTGAGAGGTAGAGGAGAAAAGCTGAGGTGCACTGTTGAAGTAATGTCAGTGCACACTCTACTGGAAATGTATAAGGAAGCAAATTTAAGGCACAGAATACTTCCAGAGGACCCTAGAGAATATGCCATTGAAATATACATCACTGGAACTAAAACTTTGAGCTGTATGTGTGACAGGAATCCTGTTTGCAACAGTGTCTCATTCTGTAGCGTAGGTTGACTTGAAACGCAAACTAGAGAGGATCCTCCTGTTTTGGTCTCCCTAGTGCTGGGATTAGTGTTTAAGCCACCACAACTAGCTTGACATGCATGTCTATCTTGCTGTGCTGACAGTTTCCTAGGTGTATACATGTCAAAACTAACTGCACTGCTAACACCGCCCCTGCAGGGTTTCTCTCTGTAGCCCTGGCTGTCCTGGAACTCGCTCTGTAGACCAGGCTGGCCCCTAACTCAGAGATCCACCTGCCTCTGTATCCCGAGTGCTGGGATTAAAGGTGTATGCCACCACTGCCTGGCTTGCACTACACATTTAATGTCAATCATAACTTAAAGCTTCTATAAAACTTAATGAAACTGATGTAGACACTGTATCCTAAATATACTCTCCTCTTAAGAAAGGAAAACTCAGTCACTGAACTTCTCTGAAATGTCAAAGAAGTCTGAGTGGAAAGCAGCTCATCCTCCTGGATGACTACAGAAATAAGCAGAACCTAACTCAAGAAAACAGCTCCAGCACTACAAACAGATTGTTTTGGTTTCAAAGTAAATTCCACCCCTTTGAAAATGCACAGCTTGCTGGGGTGTGATGGCACTAAGAGGCAGAGGAAAACCCATTTCTCTGAGTGTAGGCCAGTCAAGACTACATAGTGCCTCTGTCTAAAAAACCCAACCTAAACAAAGCCAAACAAAGGAGTCAGAGTACACAGCTCAATGCACAAGACCTGCAAGTCGTCTTGTAAGGCTTACAACGTAAGTCACAGGACATTCTCATCAGCTGGCAAAGGTCCTTTTTTGCTCTTTTCTCCCCACATACTTTCCTCTCTACCTCTTGATTTCTGGTCAAAGAGCTACCCTCTTCTACAAATTCCTATGTGTCTGCCTTCTTTTACACTAGTTACCGGTTCCCACCCCTCCTTTCTCCCTCACACACAGCCCTCAAACCTCTGATCCTCCTGTCTCCATCTTCCAATGCTAGAATTATAGGCCTGTGCTGTCACTACACCAGGTTCCACAACTGGTGTGGCGGCTGTTTTTGTTTTTAAGACAAGGTTTCTCTGTGTAGCCCTGGCTATCCTGCAACTCACTCTGTAGACCAGGCTGGCTGGAACTCAGAGAAATCCTCCTGCCTCTGCCTCCCAAGTGCTGGAATTAAAGGTGTGCGCCACCACATCAAACACAACTGTTTTTTTTTTTAAAAGAATCAAGTATCAGCCATGTCTACTAGCTGTAAACCTAGCTACTCATGAGATTAAGGCAGGTGAATCACAAATTCAAGGCCAGCCTGGCAATTTAATGAAACCCTATCTCAAAACAGGTAAAAAGGACTGGGAATGTAGCTCAGTGGTAGAGCTCTTGCTATGCTTAAGTCCCTAGGTTTAATCTGTATTACCACAGCTGGGAAGAAAATAAGCAAACATTTCAGAATGGATATTCAATCAAGTACTGCCTCTATAATTCATCCCCAAACCCCAGAAACCAGCTCTATAAACCCACAAAGGGAAGAGGATTATTGGAAGAATTTCACTTACGGCAGTGGGATGGTGATGACCACATCATTGAGCTCTAAATTATCTTCCTGTAGTTCATACTCTATGTTGACATCACAACCATTTCCACTTTCAGAGGGCCAGCAGTTAACTGAGAAGAAAAACAAGGCCATAAGCCCTCAGCTTTAGAAAAAGAGTAGAACTGCTTCTTGGCCTTGGGGCTAAGATCAAGAGTACGGAAGAGTGGAAAACATTAAGTCAGCAAATACCAGCCGACCGACAACTGCAGGTCTGTAGCACCCCAATGTAAACTACACACTGGTGGTTCAAAACCAGCAGTAATTCCAGCTCCAGGTGATCTCATGACCTCTTCCAGCCTTCACAGGCACCTATTCATCGGTGCATACGTTCACGCAGAGACACACACACACACACATAAATAAAACCTTTAAAAAATTAAAATGATCCCAGAAAGACAATCATGGTATGTACTCACTCATAAGTGGATTCTAGATATAAAATAAAGAACAATCAGACTATTTTAAAGTTTTTATCTGTGGATTCTACTGGAGTTTATCGGTGGATTCTGCTGGAATATCCAATGCAGACAAGCTCTGGAGAGTCCCTGTGGCAAATCACCCTCTGGAGCGATGGAAGGATCGTTCTACTAGCACGTGGAGGAGACCTGATCTAGTGTTGGTGTGGCCCTGGGGTTCTGTTTATGTCTTTCCTCAGGACAATGAGGTTCCTCTTTGGATTCCTGAGCACTGAACGCGCCCTATGGCTGCTGCTGAAGCCCAACATTACAGAGACCTAATGGGTCTTCATGAAAAAATCTATCCTTCTGATGTCAATGGAGATTGAGAGCCCAACATCGCCAGCTTTGGCAAGCATTAATGTAAGCCTAGGAACTGTAGCCATGAGATTGGATTCTCCAGAAGAGCTGCCAGCTAAAGTCGTGCTGGGATCAAGAAAAATGGGCCTTGGCGGTACGTGTTACTGGAGTTGTATCCATGCCAGTGGATGTCCACACAATCCAGAAGAGAATTTGACATTGCTGCTGCCGCTATTGCCGTTACAGCAATGGCGCCCACCACTGCTACTCTTTCTGGGATTACCATTTCATAATTGCTTACTACAGCTAGCACAATGGAGACCCTGGCAACAAAAGTAGCTACCACAGTTAGTTAATCTCTCATTCTATTGGGCATGATAAATTTAATTCAGTAGCTATATACATCTCGATTGGCTTTGAAAATTATAAATTTATAAACTCAAGTTCCAGTTGCTTTTGGGATACTATCTTACAAGGACACCAACGTACAGTATGGCTCGTTAAGGAAGGGAATGGCTCAGTTGCCTTTAGCCTACTGGCTATGGGTGAGATAGGACCTGACCTCTGTTGGTCTTTTCTGTATCAAACACACAGAATGCAAGCCCAGGGCCACTTTGAGATCTTTGGCAGCAATTAACTATGCAGCTCACACATGATTGAGCCTGTATGATAATGAGTGTTCAGAGACGGGTAATGCATGGAGGCCTGGGCAGGCATCTCCATGACGGGTAAGGTGACCTGCTGACGTCCCACGCAACCCAAGTCAGAAGCTCATCTATTAATAAAAGGGGGATCTGTAGGGCCCTGGCCCCCGTTTTGGGTAACTGTTGCCTTGCTTGCTGACCCTGACCTGGAGATCCTCCCTATGCCAATTCCCTGCCAAGTTCCACCCTCCTGAATGCTTAAGGGAAGTTCCTTGTCTGTGTATTCTGAATAATGGGTGTTAACAGATTAGAAGCAAGATTGTAAAACATCAGTAGCGAACTTCTGCCCTCCGGGGTCCTCCCATTGTGCTGTAAGCCTGTATTTAAGATCTCCTCCCCCCTTCAATAAATGACATTTGGCATTTAAAATTTAAAATATATATATATATATAATTGAATACTGCGAATGTAATCTATGAATACCACAAATGTGATTAATATCATGAGTGTAATTAATGAATATCATGAGTGTAATTTAAAAAATAAAAATAAATTAAAATGATTAAACTATCCCAAATGCAGCAGCAATTCCATTCTGAAGACACTTTGCCAGAAAGAACTTGCCATGTCAATGAAGAAAAGAGCATACCCGTCAGAGGCACCTACTTGTCAAGGGAATAAAAGATTCCTCTGTTGTCTGCAGTCTCCACTTTAGTACCCCTACATCACTGTTGACTGGAAATGACTTCTCTGGGTTTTTCAAGCCAATCAGAGACTCTGCAGTGAAAAGCTTTTTATCCACATTTGGATGGGTCTGGGAAAGAGAAGAGAAAGAAATCTGAAGTTCAGAGTGACAAGTGAATGGGGCCAGCAAGATGGCTTAGCAGGTACTTGCTGCTACACCCAATGACCTGAGTTCAGTCCCTGGAACCCACACAGGAGGAGGAGAAAACCAACACTCTTGAAAGTTATCCTTTGACCTCTACACACATGACACATGTATGCCCACACAGACACATATATACAAGCATACAGACACAGAGTAAATAAATAAATGGACTAAAAATAAAATTAAAGAAATAGGAGGTTGAAACGCAGCCCAGTTGGCAAAGTACTTGCCTACCATCCATGGGGCTCTGGGTTCAACTGCCTGTCACCCTAGCACTCTGGAGTTGGAGGGTAGAAGGATTAGGAGATTAGAAATTCAGGGTCATACTCTGTCATAGACCCCTCTGGGCTTATATGGTCCATAAATAGGATTCGTAATAAGTTACAATTCTTTTTAATTTTGTGGAAAGATGTGCCTTCTATAAAGACTTAAGATTTTAGACCAGAGCTACACAATAATACCCCATCTCAAAAAAACGAAACTGAAGGCCAAGGCTATAGTTGAGTATAACGCTAGCTCGAGCAAGAGTCTGTGTTCCATTCCCAAGTACTGCAAAACAAACCACCTCAGAAAAGACTGTGCTAGGCAGACAAAGTCTAAATACTCAATATAAAAAGCCTCTACACACCTGTAGCTGCACCCCTTTCTTATCTTCATTTTCTACATGAAGACGAATCCGGCCAAATTTGTCATCTGAGATCCTAAGCATGATCATGCCATGCAACTCCATATTCTGTAACCCTCCATCTCTCCCACAGGTTAGTGTGATCTTTTCTTCAATCTTCATATGCACACTATAAAGCAAAAGTTTTGTCAGAAACGTAGAAAGTAGGCTGGAGATGTAATTAAGTTGGTAGTGTTTATCTAGCATGCAACAAGAACTGGGTTTGATCCCCAGCTCCATATAAAACCAACTGTGATGTTACTGCTTTGGTGCACTTGGGAGGTAGGACTGGGAGAATGGTTCAGGCCACCCTTGGCTCATGAACTCAAGGCCAATCTGAACAGTAATAGACTTTGGTTTAAAAGAAAAAAAAAGAAGGGGGCAGAGAGATGGTTCAGCTGTTAAGAACACATACTACCCAAGTTTGGTTCCCAGCACTCCAACACCAGGAGATCCACTGCCCTCTTCCGGGTCCTTTTTTACCGGCCCTGCGTGCACATACCATCATCCTCCCCAAATACAAATTTATATGTAATTTTAAAAGATGAAAAATAAATTTTAGAAAGAAAACAAACCAGAACTCAATGTTACTCTGGAGTTTAGTAGTAATTAGCCTCAATTAAAGCTTTATACTCCTTTGGGGCCAACAAGATGGCCCAGTGGGTAAAAGCACAGAGCTTAGTGACCTGAGTTCAATTCTTGGAACCTACAGTGGAAAGAGAGAACCAACTTCTAAAAGCTGTCCCCAACTTTCCATAACTATACTGTGGCATTAGTGTGCCCACAGTTACACACACACAAACCATTTTTAAAAAACAGATTTATTTATTCATTAGGTGTTTTGCCTGTATGTATGTATGTATGTGCACTACCACATGCATGTTTGATGCCCGAGGTGGTCAGAAGAGGGCAACAGACCCCTAGAACTGGAATTAGGGATGGTTGTGAACCATCAATGTGGTACTGGGAATTCAACCAAAGTAATCTGCCAGAGCAAAAAGTGCTCTTAACTGCTGAGCCATCTCTTCAGCCCCACAAACCATTTTTCTTTAAAAAAGCTTTATACTTTTGATCTAGCAAGTCCTTGTGGTGGTCACAGATTAACACTCTGCTGGCCATGGTGTTTGCAGAGACTCTCATTAGTCCTTTCCAGAATTTATTGTAAAGATAAATTCTCATGCATGAAACAACACAGTATTATACACTAAAGAATGGTTATAGTAGCAAAAGTTTAGACGTCCACCTACATGGGGGAGGAGGGGGTATGTACACAAATGAATATTATATAGCTATGAGAAAAAATAAAAGGAAAAACAATAATGAAATCATGTTCAAGTAGACAGGGTGAAAACAAGCCTACAATCTGAGCACTAGGGAAGCCGAAGCAGGTGTAGTCTCACAAATCTGAACATGGGCTACTACAGTGAGTTGCCAAGTGTTTCAAAACAAAAGGAAGAAAAGAGACAGTAATGTTCAAAATTAAAGAATAAAATTTAAGACGGGGCAGTGGTGGCACATGCCTTTAATCCTAGCACTTGGGAGGCAGAGGCAGGCGGGTCTCTGAGTTCGAGGACAGCTAAGGCTGTTACTCAGAGAAACCCTGTCTTGAAAAAAATCAAAACCAAACAAATAAAATGTACAGAAATCCATTACGTTGTAAGCAAAAAAAAACAAAAACAAAAAACCTAGCAGAGTGATGATGGCACATGTCTTTGATCCCAGTGCTTGGGAGGCAGGGGCAGGCAGATCTCTCTTGAGTTCAAGGCCAGCTTGGTCTACAAATCGAGGTCCAGAACAGCCAGGATTGTCACAGAGAAACTCCGTCCCAGAACCCCACCCCCAAAAAAACCAAACCAAACAAAAACTTAACTGATATTGGTTGCCTCCACCATATGAAATTTACATGGTTGGGAAGATTTTATACAAACACTGAATATTTTACTATAGAAATACATAACAAAAAATAATCCTACTGCTATGGGCAATTAGTAGGTACAATCTATATATATTCTATGATAGAAATATGTGTCTATATACATGTGTGCTACAGAAGCCAGGAGAGGGCATTGGATTCCCTCAGAACTAGAGTTACAGATGGTTGTGATCCACCATGTGGGTGGTGGAAACTGAACTTGGGTCCTCTGGAAAAACAGCCCGTCAGTGCTCTTTACCACTGAGCCATCTTCCCAGCTCTTGAATTATTTTTAAGCTAGGCAAACCACAGTGGCTATAAAGAATATTTTGGGCTCTTACTTGTTTTTTTTTTGTTTTGTTTTGTTTTGTTTTTGTTTTTTGTTTTTTTTTTTTTTTGTCTCAGCCTCTTAGATCTTTCCAGAAACAAAGGCTCTAGACTCTACAAGAGTCTGAGTCTTTGGATAATGTAAGGCTCCACTTTACCTTCACAAGAGTCTGCTCTGTGCTTGAAGTAATATTATCACTTAGAAGAGTCTTAAGCTAGCGGTGGGAAAAAGTCTTAAATTCTCCTTTCTATGTGATCGTTGCTTAAAAGTGTGAAGCCTCTAGTGGTTAAAAACATATTCTGCTTTCTCAGAAGACCTAAGTTCAGCTCCTATCATCCATGTGGGCTCCTAACAGCTTTTAACTCCAGTTCAAGAGGAATCCATTGCCCTCTTAAGGCTTCTGGGGGTACCTGCACTCACACATGCACAGGCCCATACTCGCATAACTGAAGCATTCTTTTTGTTTTGTGTTTTAGAGACAGGGTTTCTCTGTGTAGTCCTGGCTGTCCTGGATCTCACTCTGTAGACCAGGCTGACCTCGAACTCACAGATATCCACATGCCTCTGCCTCCCAGAGTGCTGGGATTAAAGAAAGGCATGCGCCACCACCACCTGGCTTCGGTTACATAGTTAAAAAAACAAAAACAAAAATAAATCTTAAAAGAAAAAAAGCACAAAGTCTCAGCTTTTCTCAAAACAACCAAAATAGCACAAGTACCTCAGTGAGTGAAGAGATTATCTAGCTGTAACTGTTCAGTTCTAATGGAACACAAAAAGAATAAACAGTCCCCTTACACACAGTTAATAGAGGTGTCCTTCCTGACTCATCTTTCAGCTGACCTCAAAGCTATCAGTAACAGTAGGTCTGGTTAAGGACAAGGAATTTGGGTCTTGATTATATGAACTTGATTAACCTATCACTTAGAAAACGTCAACTGTTTCAGTCCTGAGATAAAAGACAAATCAAATTATACTGGATTCAAATACTTAAATGACAGCATGTTAATTTCCTTTAAAGACCTTTATAAACTTTAAAGACTGATTCTCCTTTATAGTTTTAATTAGGAAAAAAAAATATGGGGCTAATGTAGCTTTAGCCCTGTAATTCAAGTTCTTTTTCTTTTGAGCTAGGTTCTCATATAGCTGAGGCTGACCTTGAACTCCAGATCTTCCAACTTCCACCTCCCAAATTCTGGGATTACAGGCACGTACTATTGTGCCATGCTTAAGAGACAACCTACACAGTAAGCATAAAGTTACCTTTCCTAAATTAGCCAATAAAAGGCAAGTTCTAAACTTCAAAGGAAATAAATGGCTGTGAGTTTTCATGTTTAAAGTGGGGAAAATATACCTTAAGTTAATATCTGGAATATGCTCTAAATAAAAAATTTAAATCAATAAAAGTTAAAAGGCACAAAAACATGCAAATAGGAAGTATGCAGCCCAGCCAGTGGCAAACAGTGTACTCAGCATATGTAAAGAACACATACTGCTCTTCTAGAAGAGAGTCCCAGCACCCACATCAGGTTAGCTCACAACCGCCTGTTGTGGTATTTTAAAAGTGGCGAGGAGTTGTCAAACCATACAACAGGGCCCATGTGGGAGGTTTACTGAGGGGAGGGGAGTGAAGGGGCGGAGACCGGTCCCTGAGGACAAGAGAGAAGGAAGAGAAAGAGATGGGAGGTGGGCAAGGGCCTGTCTTTTATAAGGAAACGTAATGAAGATGCACAGCGGGTGCTCTTAGTGGCTGCAGCTGAGGATGTATCCTGTCAGGACCTTAAGGGCAGGCCAGTACAGATGCCTAAATGCTAACACCTGTAACTCCAGCTCGAGGGAGATCTAACACTTCTAGCCTCTTCAGGCACTTGTACTGTACAAACCCACACACAGACATACACATAATTAAAAATAATAAAAATAGCCAGATATGGTAGCACATATCTTTAATTCCAGCACTTGGGAGGCAGAAGCAGAAGGTTCTGTTGTGAATTTGAGGCCAGCCTGGTCTACACAGTTGAGTTCCAGGCCAGCTAGGGCTACATAGTGAAACTCTATCTTGAAGAAAAACAATAACAAAAACAGTAATAAATTTTTAAAAAGACAATTTTTTCCCCCTTGAGACAAGGTTTCTCTGTGTTACAGTTCTGGCTCTCCTTGAACTCAGAGATCTGCCTGCCTCTGCCTCCCAAGTGCTAGGATTAAGGCATGCACCGCCACTGCCACCACCACCCAGCTAAAGAGACAATTTATAAAAATTATACTGTTTGTTTTTGAAGAAGTCAGTAATTATTACCTTTCCATATTAATGGGTGGAGCATGCACTTTGGTTGCTTCCGAGGCACGTTTCCCCATATTAGAAGACATAATAGTTTCACCTTCAGATTTCAGTTTGTCCACAAAGTTATCTACTTCCTTTCCTTTGGCTCCAAGTTTCAAAGCCTTGCTGGGGCCTGAAGGTCTAAGAGAAGAGTACAAAATAAGCACATACATGATAAAAAACACAAAAAGCCCCAACATTAGTTAACAGCCTTCTCCCACAAAGATTCCTCTGAAGGAATGTGAAGACCAGAGGAGGAAAGCCTGTTCCCTAGTGCTGGTGGACAACCAGAACACCGATGGTGTAATTATAAACCTGCACAAATGGACAGCCATTATTAATATGTAAGCATCAAGTACCCAATACCAAAGGTATAATTTTAAAATCATAGATGATCTGATGAAATTAGCATCTTCCAATCAGATAAATATGACTATGCACAAAAAAGTTTTGCACGTAATTTCAGGCAGCCCAGAGATTCTTCTTAAACATTTAAGACTGAAAAACCATATTCTGGTGCTAGAGAGATGGTTCAAAGGTCAAGAGCACTTGCTCTTAAAGAAGTCCCAGGTTTGGTTCCCAGCACACACATGGTGGCTCACAATCATCTCTAACTCCAGTAATGATGTACTCTCCTGACCTGTGTGGGCACCAGGCAGCCATATGGTGCATTTACATACTACATGCAGGCATACAGATTTAAAAAAAAAATATTTTATTTTTTAAATTGATATTCTAAGAGCACCTACTGCTCTTGCACAGGACTTGGGCTCCATTCCCCGTACACATAAGGCTTCTCATACCTGTCTATAACTTCAGTTCAAGATGATTTGACACCCTCTTTTGGACTCTCAAATTATCAGGCAAGAATATAATGAACATACATATATTCAGGCAAAGAAGTCATACACGCAAAATAATCTTTAAAAAGAAAACTCCAGGCTGGATGGTGATGGCGCATGCCTTTAATCCCGGTACTTGGAAGGCAGAGGCAGGTGGATCTCTGTGAGTTCCAGGCCAGTCTGGTCTATGAAGTAAGCTCCAAGACAGCCAGGACTGTTACACAGAGAAACTCTTGTCTCAAAAAAAAAACAAAAGAAAAGAAAAAAAGAGAAAAAATCCATATTCTACAAACCATTAAAACCCCCTCCGCCCCCAAATAAGACAACTGTCATAAGAAATGAGGAAATTATGGTATAATTTGTAGAACTTTCTTTTAAATAAAATGAAAAATTACACAGATATCTCTTTTATGCCTATCTTTTTTGTCTCCAAATTTAGTATCACAGCTTACTTCATTAAGTCTCTCATTATTTACAGTCAACTTAGAAACCAAATATCACTCCCACGAAACACACACATGCAGAGCCTTCCTCTGCATCCTAGGGTTGCTGGTAACACACTGGACTCTACCTGGCTGGTGCAGGTGCCACTTTGGGTTTATCGGTCTCAATGATCGTCTCTGTGATCATGGCTGCTGTGCTGCCTCCAGACACCGCAGAACTACCAAATCCCCCAAATCCTGGTGCTTTTTTGCCCTGTCTCTCTGCATCTCTTCGGGCCTGTTGTAATTCCTTTGCTTTACGCCGCATCTCAGCCTTAGCTTCACGTTCTTGAGTCTATGGAACAAGACATACTTGTTTGTACTTTTCAGTACAGTCTACATTAGCAAGCCAAACCAGGAAGATCAGATTAGTGAAGGCTGAGAGAAGGACACTCAAACTGGCAGTCTCAGAAGGCCTCACTCACCTCTCTGACTGCTCTGAACACTTTCTCCTCATGAGAATCCATTTCTGTGAAGGTTCTGATCTGTGCCAAGTTAACATTCTCCCTATATCCCAGGGCAACAATTTCATCAAAAGCAAAAATCAAATCAAAACAGTGCTCAGATATTTCATTTTCTTCTAAGGCGCGGCAATATTCAGGAATCTAATCATGGACAGTAACAGAAAACAAAGATTATTAATTTCATATCAGCTATGTTTCCAAGTCTTATCTTTTAAACATACATATCAAAAACAAACTTAGTACTTGGGAGGTGGAGGAAGGAGGATCAAGAGTTCAAGGTCATCTTCAGCTACATAGCAAGTTAAGACCTGCCCAGACTACATGAAATCTGTCTCAAAACAAAAACAAAAACAAAACCCTCAAATAACAAGACAAAACAATGGGATTGGCGATGGCTCAGTAGTTAAGAGCACTGGCTGCTCTTCCAGAGGACCTGTGTTCAATCCCCAACACCCACATGGCAGCTCACAACTGCTTGTAATTCCAGGGGATCTGACACTCTCACACAAGATATACATGGAGGCAAAACACCAATGCATATAAAATAAAAAATAAATCATTTAAAAAACAAACAGAAACCTCAATCCTTTCTTAGCTTCCAGTCTTTCCTTTAAATTAAGACTTTAGAGCCTACAGAGATGGTTCAGTGGTTAAGAGTACCAGCTGCTCTTGCAAGAACCCAGGTTCGATTCCAAGCATCCAGGTAGCAGATCTCTTGACTCTAGTTCCAGGGAACCTTATGTCCTCTTCCAACCTTCCTGGGCACCAAATACACACACACACACACACACACACACAAAGCAAAACACCACACACATAAAATTTTAAAAAAAAATTAAACTAGACCTTGGCATAAAATTTTAGGGTGCCTGTGTTTATCTGTATCAGTAGTCTTAATCTAAAAACATTTCCAAATCTGGGCATGGTGGCGCATACCTTTAATCCCAGCACACAGGAGGCATGCAGATTTTTATGAGCTCTAACCTGGTCTACCACAGAGAGCTCCAGGCCAGCCAGTGGTACATAGTGAGACCCTGTCTACACACCTACCTACAGACAGACAGAAAGACACACATACACACGAGGGTGGAGGTCCAAGCAAGTTTCTGAAACACAGACATATTAAATTAGTTAAGAACTGGGGGATGTGAAGGACTGGAGAGATGGTCCAGCAGTTAAAGAGCACTGGCTGCTCTTTCAGAGGACCAGGGTTCAATTCCCAGCACCCACATGGCAACTCACAACTGTCTGTAACTCCAATTCCAGGGGATCTGACACCCTCACACCAATGCACATAAAATAAAACCAATTTTAAAAAAAAAGAGCTGGGACATGAAAGAAGGATTGTGCGTTCTCTTCTGGAATACTCATAGCCTAGGAAGATACCCAACAAATGGCTGCAAATGAATAAAAAGCTGCATGGGATGGGGTGTAGCTCAATGACAAGAGTTCTTGCCTAGAATGCACAAGGCTCCAGCACTGCAAAAGAAAGGGAGGCGGGGAGGGAGGGAGAGAGGAGCAAGCAAGCATTTTTATTTTTATTTTTTTTAAGAAAAGGAATTGCATTGGTAAGTTGTTGAGATGTGGGTAGGGGTACAGAGTTCACAAATGTTAAAATCAGCTATTTTAGAGTCAAAACTACTTTCAATGTAAAACAACACAAAGTGGAATCCAGGATTATAAGCCTCTTACCACTCTTGAGAAGAGCCTTAAGGTCTCCAAATCTTCTAAAATATTGCTGTTTTTGGTAGTGATCAATACCATGTACAGTTTCTCCATAGGTTGGTAGACATATCTTACACTCTCTGTTTCAACAAAAGTATGTTGTTTTCCAGTGTTCATGAGTTTTGGAAAAGCTGCTAATAAACCCTCAATCCGAGTGCGGGTCATCTCCACAAACTGTCGAGAAACAATAGCCTTTCCTGCTTTCGTGCAGACTGCCGCTGCCAACAGCACCTGCCAAGAACATACGAATAAGTAAGTACTCTTTACTTCTTCTTTACGTCTGCTTTCTCAGCACTTCAGGAGAGCTTCCATACTCTAGCCCATTCAGTGACATGCTTTCAAACTATACTTCATTCTTTCTTTAATTACAGCA
>CABHPQ010144568.1:0-40183 GCA_902168405.1 Peromyscus aztecus
AAGGAATCGAGGTGCAACTGACTTGGAAGGCTCCTCCCTGAGGACTAGCTCTCATGGAACTGGATTAACAAGGGAGAAAAGCCCTCAATAGTCCTACCCAAGAAAGCCTAACTGGGCCCCATCATTGCTACAGCTGTTTTGCAAATGCTTAGTGAATAAAGTGTGAAACCATGTTTCAGAAAAGATCTCTTGACCTGATAAGAGAAAAATGCAGAACAAAAGATGATCTGTGGCTAAAGACCTTCTGCCACTAAGAACTTCCTTTCCATTCAAGTTTAAGTATTTCATTGTTAAAGATGAGATAAGAATGAGCTGGCTAACTGGAGAAGAAATTCCACCTTATTCCTAAAATCAGTGGTGAACTGAGAGTCCCTCAGTTATCAACTGTTGATGAGAGATAAGGAAACCAAACAGAAAAGTGTTTTAAAAGAAAAACACATACCGATAAGGGAAAAAGGAAGCTACTTGGTGCTGGCCAGCCCTCTCCGAGGCTAGTACCAAGATGGATTTTTAAATTAACACCGTACAGCTGTGTCTGCTGTGGGAGGGGCTGATGGTACTTCTTCAGGCGCTCCTGCAGCTAGGGGCAGAAACTGCAGAGTGGACACAGCAGTCATGTGAAAGCAAGTATCAATTTCTCCCTCTTTGGTTACAATGCAGAGTATTCAAGTATCAGTTTTGTTCACTCCCCATTTAGCAAACATCAATTGGAGACCCATAGATAGCAACTCTAGAATGATTGGTTCTGCCACTTCGTCTCAAGTGGCAAAATGAAAGACAGTTTTTGATGATACTAAGATCTGTACCTCTGAACACACTGCTTCTCTCCCCCCACCAAGGTATAAGGGCTGAAGTCTTAAAGAGTTTCAGATTTACACTACCTCCATTTCCCACATAGGGGACAATAACTAGAATTACTGCCCAAATTACTTTCCAATATCTTCAATATATTAATATGGATTATGACTAAACCTAACATACTGTAACTATTACCATTCTCTCCCCACAAAAATCTACCTTATTTGTTTGTTCATTCAACACTTTTGTTTCTATGTCTTACTTAGGGTTTCTATTGCTACAACGAAACACTATGGCCAAAAAGCAAGTTGGGGTGGAAAGGGTTTATTTGGCTTACACTTCCATATCATTGTTCATCACCGAAGGAAGTCAGGACAGGAACTCAAACAGGACAGAAACCTGGAAGCAGGAGCTGATGCAGAAACCATGGAGGAGTGCTGCTTATCAGCTTGCTCCCCATGGCCTGCTCAAATTCCTTTCTTAGAGAACCCAGGACCACCAGCCCTGGGATGGCATCATCTACAGTGGGCTGGGCCCCCCACATCAATCACTAATTAAGAAAATGCCTTACAGCTGGATCTTATAAAGGTATTTTCTCAATTAAGATTCCCTCCTTGCAGATAACTCCAGTTTGTGTGTTAAGTTGACATAAGACTAGCCAGCACACTATATATAAGTATGTTTTGGATGTTTCATAGGTTTTGAAAAAAATGATACATGTTCATTATTTTAAAATTCAATTTAAACAAGTACAAAGATGTCATAATAAGGGAAATTTATTCTACAACCTACTATCAGAATTTAACATTTGGTTAAAAAAAAACCCTAAACATCTCTTTGCTAGTCACAATAAATGTTTTATAAAAAGTACTTCAAAAGAAAAGTGCATTAAAAATTTTGCATTTTTCAAAAAATGCACTTTAGGCATTTTTCAGGTAAGATAATTTTCTCAAAAATAACCATCAATTTTTAAGTTTGAATTTTGTACGAATACTTGTCTAAGTTTCTCTGTTTACTAAAAATAATCTGATAATTGAGCCCAACTAATTTCCTTACAAGTATTATAAAACATTTATCCAGTTAAAAGTCTGGACACCAGCTGAAAACAAATATACAAATATGCATGATTTAATATGACCAAACTTACAACTACGTGCTTATATAAGAAACTCAACAGAATGTAGTCCTTTGCCTGAACTGCGGATTTCAGCTTATCCCATGGGGGGTAGAATGGTCAGCTGCCCCAGCAGTGAAAGGTACTGGGGTGAAGAACACTTAGTATTTAGAGTCACCTTGAAGAGGAGAAAAGACACAAAAGCAGTTGCATATTTTATCCTGATGCTTAGATGCACGTCCTTTTTTAAATCCTCAGAAGAAAACCTTTTCGTTGTTTGACACAGGATCTTGTCAGACAGCCCAAGCTGGCATCTAACTCATGATACTCCTTGTCCCGGCTTCCCAAGTGTGGGATTACAGGAGTGGCCCACCACACCTAACTGCTGTGTCCTTTAGACAGAAAATTCTAAAGTAACTTATAACTGATCATAGTCAAAATGCTGAGATGTAATGAAAGTAACTTAAACATGATTCACTAATTTAAATCTCAGTGAAAAAACACTAATATCAGTATTTTTGATGCAGAAATGGGCCAAAGAATTGTCTATTTCGATCACCAGGTTCGATCCACATATTTTTAAAGTCCTGATGTTATATATGCGCTGTACCAGGCTTTTTCTTTTGGAACACCAACAGCTCCCAAATCATGGCATGGAGACTTATTAGTTGTAAATGCTCGGCCTAGCTTAGCCTCATCCAGCCAGCTCTTTTAACTTAAATTAACTGTTTCTCCTTATCTACCTTTTGCCTGGGAGCTTTCTACTTTCTTTCCTTCTGTGTGTCTTACTTTCGCTGCTTCTTGTGTCTGGCTGGTGGCTGCCTGGCCTCCTGCCATGGGCCTGTCCCTCCTTCTCTCCTGTCCCATTCTTTTTTAGCCGAGATTTCCCCTCCTATTTATTCTCTCAGCCTGCCAGCCCCGCCTGTCCTTTCTCTGCCCAGTTATTGACCATTCAGCTCTTTATTAGACCAATCATGTGTCTTAGACAGGCAAGGTGAAACAAATGTAACACATTTTTAAATAATTAAACACACACCCTTACATCATTAAACAAATGCCTAGTTAAACATCTTTGCCTAGTTAAAATAATATTCCACAACAATGTGCACATTAAGAATAATGATATCTTTACATCAGTAGTTCTCAACCTGTGAGCTGAGAACCCCACAGGGGTTGCAACTCAGATATCCTGCACATCGGATATTTACAATTCATAACAGTAGCAAAATTACAGTTATAAAATAGAAACAATATAATTTTATGGTTGGGTGTCACCACAACAGGAGGAACTGTATTAAAGGACTGCAGAATTAGGAAGGTTGAGAACCACTGCTTTACGTTTTAAAATACTTGTTTGTACCTCTTGTAATATTCTTTGTTCTGAAGTGGAGTTTTAGATTAGTACAGTCAACTTTCTATATACTACACACTTTTCTACTCTTTGGGTCTCATTTAAAGAGTTTGATTTTTAATTAACTAAGTAAGCTGTTTCATTACGAAACTTACACACATACATAATTGTACTTTGCTCAGTATCCCCCTTTATCATCCTCCCCACTCCCCCCATTGGTCCCTTCCTCACTCTAAGCCGGCTCCCTTCTGCTTTTCTGTCCTATGTATGTGGTTTTTCTTTTTATAAATAGTGACTTTTAACTGGAGTATTTTGGCTGCTTACAGCTCATATAATCATTGACAAACTGGGTTTAGATCTACCTTTAATTTTAGGGTTTGTTTTTTGTTTTGCTTTTTGTTTGTTTGTTTGTTTGTTTGTTTTTGATGCAGGGTCTCACCATGGAACCCTGACTGACCGACCTACCGCTCTCTCTGTGGACCAGGCTGGCCTCACACTCAGACACCTGGCTGCCTCTGCCTCACCATGCCAGCTCTAAATCGACCGTCTTGTTGTTTGTGTTCTACGTGTCTCACCTGTTCTTCCTCTTCGTTTTCCGCCTTCTGGATTGAGTGCTTCTCAGCACTGCGTTTTATTTAAACTCTTAGAATTGTTTCTCAAACGTCTGGTCTAGATTTGTAGTGCTCACCTTTTTCTTTATCACAATCAATACTTCAAATATTATACTCTTTTTCATGTACTATATTTACCTTTCAACAGCACAGCACTGCCCTCGTGAATGCCTCCAACTATAGACAGCAGTAAATCTTATACACATGCAGCATGTACTTAAGCAGTCAATCTGATAACCAAGAGAGCTATGAAGTACATACAGCACATTCACTGGTAGCATAGAGAGCATGGACTTCTCGGTTCTGTCTAAAAAAGTATTCAACTCCATTAATGAAGGACATTTTTAGTGAATATAGTAATAATGTAAGCTGTTTTTCTGAAGATGTTGAAAATACTCATTCATAAGTTCTTGTTTTAAGTTTCTGTTATGTTGAAGTAAAGATTACCTTGCTCCTCTGTGCTCAATGTGCCTTTTCCCCTCCACCTGAATATAAGTGTTTTAGCACTTATTTTCAGTCATTTGATTATAGTATATCCTACTGGTTTGCTTTATTCTACTTGGGGTTTGTTGAGATTCTGGATTTGTTAGTTGATATTTTTCATCAAACTTGAAAACTGTAGGGCTTTATTTCTTTAAATGTTTTACTCACTGATCTTCTCGTCTGCAGTATCTAACTTTCTTCAATCCCATCAAGTGGAATTCATTAAACAGATTTCACATTCCACCTCTTTAAGTTCTGTTTGGGTCTTTAGATTGCTCCCTCTCTGCCTAAAGTGTTCATGTTTTCCTGTAATTACTGCATTCACTAAAGCTGTTTCAGCATTGTCTAATCCTATCATTTCTGCTTTCTAAATGTACTTACTCATTTTTTAGCTATACATTGTAGTTTCCTATTCCTAGACCTGTCTAGTATACTATTTTTGAATATTTTGTTTTGTTATCTTCATGTAGAGAGGGCTGAACTCTATTTTAGTTGGCAGTTAAATTACAAGTGAACTAATTTGTCTGATGTGTTCTTATACTCAGAATGAATATAGAAAAGTTTTTGGTTTTTGAGGTAGGGTCTCAGCCCAATTGTTCTGAAACTCACTGCAATCCTCTGGCCTCAGTTCCCTGAGAGCTATGATTACACACTCAGCTTTACAATGCTTCTATTTAGAACTAATTTAGCTATAACCTAAAGGTGTGGGCTTCCAAAGTTGCCCTCTGAACATCCCATGTATCCCATGAGGACTTTCAACCGACCTCTAGTTTTGTCTGAGCACTAGGAACTGCTCCTAAGTTTTCCTTTGCCCAGTCTCAGGGAATTTGACTCTGCTCATATGCAGGACTTGAAATGACTTACACAGATATCTAGAACCCTATCTGCAAAACTCCTTCCTGCTTAATACACGGCCCTGTATGTTCTACCCCTCAGGACGCCCCAGAACTCTCAGCTATGTCCCGACAGCTCTGCACTAACAGGGTGCTGTTAAAATCTCTCTTCCCCGCACCACAGTCTGGCAATTACCTCTAGGCAGAAAGCCAAGACAATCATAGCGCTACCTCTTCTGTTTTCCTTCCCTGTGGGATGATGGTGCCGTGTTGCTTGTTGTCCAGCATAGGAAGACAGTTGTTTCGTGTATACTGTCCAGTTTCCTAGCTGTTTATTAAGAAAAGGCAATTCCGGACCCTGCTACTCCCTTGTGGCTAGAAGCAGAGTCTTTTCTCATAACACTTGATTGCACTACATATAAGTGCAGTGGCTGCGGTTTTACCATTTCCCACCGCGGACTTGCTCTTCCTCTGTTAATGACAGGAACTGAGCTGGGATGGGCCCGGACAGCAGCTGCAGTCAGACTCTGCTTAAGCTCTAGGTTCCAATGCCTCACAGGCAAAGCTGTCAATCTGTGCAGGCATCTTCCTCTAGTTTAGTAGTTCTCAAAACATGGTCTGCGGAATCCAGGGCCCCTAAATATTTTTCGGGAGATCTACACAATAAAAACTATAATAGTACTAAGATTTTTTACCCTTCCCACTGTGCTGACATTGTCACTGACAGTGTAAAAGCAATGGCATGTGAACTGCTGGGACCTCAGCACAAATCTAGTCAGTGGCCTCAACCACACAACTACATTCTTCAATATCATGTGCTCTACAGTAGAAAAAAAGGGACCATTTTTACTTAATGTCTTTGATAAATAGTAAAACTAATTATAGTAACTCCTGACTAGAAGCACATGTCTTTTTTATGAGTTAAGTTGTAAAATGAGTACTATGTGTCAAGTATTTTTGCTGAAAACCAAAATGTGGTTGCTATCTCAAGGAAAAGCACTTGACTAGTTCGTTGATTTGCAAGCTGGATGAATAATCATCTCCTTTGCCTCCATAAACATTACTTGTACTCAAAAGAACAGCCAAGAGCCAAATTATGACCCTTCAACTTTAATGGTTAGTACATGTTTCCATCATTTACCTAGACTTTAAAAAAATATTTATTTTATGTGCATGACATGGGCCTAAGTGTATACACATCACATGTGTGCAGGTCCAGAGGTCAGAATAGGCATCGGAACTGGTGTGAGCTGCCTTGTGAGTGCTGGGAATCAAACCTAGGTCCTCTGGAATAGCAGCCAGTGCTCTTAACTGCTGAATCATCTCTCCAGTACTTACCTATGTTTTTTTAAATGAGGTCAGTATAATGTTCTTAAGGACAGTATAATCAAACATATCAATGTTCAGAAGATCCAGCTACTTCAGTGAGCCAGTATTTCCACATGACCAATGCATGGAACAAAATTAAACATAGGTAAAAGACTATTTTAAGTGTAAAATACATGATAGATCAATGGGCTTTAATGTAATAACACAAAAAGTTCATTGATTTTGTTTTGGATTTCACACTACACCTAAGAAAACTACCAAAGGACAGAAGCAAAGAAGAGTCATACTACCTGGAAAGATTACTGAATTACTCTTCTTTTCTCCAGCTACCTAACAATTCTCCTCAGTAACATTTCTTGGGGAAATTTTTAATTATTCTTTCCAAAGAAGTTTACTAAAAATAGCACATGATGAGCTAATTCATATTTAAAATCCTTTCTTTCAATTTCTAAATTTCAGCCATAATAACTATCAACAGACATAAGCCATAGGAGCAACATCTCACAGGGATCTTCATTGCTTTGTAAGACTGGAATGAGGTCCAGAGACCCACAATTTTAAGATCTAGCAAGTCTCCTAAGTAGCATGGGACTGCAGGAGATTGAGTCCTATTAAGCTTCAATTTCTATGCATATTTTAATATCAGTGCAATAGAATCAATTTGCACTTGTTCTAGCTTTATTTCTGTTGCTATGTTAAAATATTCTGACGAAAAGCAACTGAATGGGAGAAGGGGAAATCAAGGCAGGAATTAAATCAGCCCATCACATACCATCCCCAGTCAAGAGCAGAGAGAAGCTGGGCATGGTGATATATGCCTTTAATCTTAGCACTTGGGAGGCAGAGGCCAATGGACCTCTCTGAGTTCAGGGCCCGCCTGGTCTATACAGTGAATCCAAGAAGAATTAAAATAGAAAAATTTAAGAACGAGCATCAGAAAGCATGCACGTATGTGTGTGCCTGCGTCTTTGCTACTCCTCTCATCTAACTTTTTCCTGCTTTATCTAGCTTAGGAACCCTCTGTCGAGGGACAGTACCATCCACAACAGGCTGGGTCTTCCTACAGCAACTATCAGTTAAGACAGTCCCCTACAGACAGGCTCAGAGACCAAGTGGATAAAGATAATTACTCAATCAATACAATATCTTGCTCTGACTTTGCTTATGGGAGGTTCTAGTCATAATGATTTTGTATGTGTGTACATATGAAGTACATGTCTGGGGAGGCACATGTAGGTACGGATGCCTGTGAGGGTTATACATTGCTATCAGGTATCTTCCTCAACCATTTGTCACCTTAGTTTTTGAGATGGCCTCTCTTTCTGAACCTAGAGCTCCTTGACTGATTGGCTATACCAGCTGGCCAGCAAGCTAGGGCTCCTCCTGTCTGCCTCCCCAGCAGCGGGACTGCAGGCACACACCACTGTCCTCAGCTTTCGGGTGTGCAGAGGGACTGAGAATCCAAGCTCAGGTCTTCATGCTTGTACAGCAACCAACCAAGGCATTCCCCAGCCCCAGCGGTCATATGTTCTCATCTATCTGTCAAGTTTCAACTCAGCTCTATTAGTCCACTGTACTGGAGCTTCATACTTTGACACCCAGAAGTTTGGAAAGGGGTGTGAAGCGTGTTTAAGAAAGAGAGACTGTCAACAGTGCATGCAACAAGGGTGACATGAAATAGTAACCTTAGTAAGATGCAGGTTAGGAAAATTACAAGGCTAGCAGCCAAAGTGGGGCTTACATTCCACTACAGCCAAAGACAGTTATCTGGCCTTCATTTCATTCTAGGAGTGACTTTCTAAAGGTCAAAATGCTACTAATTTCAGATCATACACAACAGTTTTTTTTTTTCTAAAAAGAAGCTCAAACATACTCTTAGAGAGGGCTCTTGAATAATTCACACACAAAAAATATCACAGATCCAGCAAACACTGCCAATAGAAGGAAATATCAGGAACCGGAGTAGGAAGTAGAAATCGTGGAGCCAAAGGAGCAACAACGAAGTCAATGTTCTCCAAGCAAATGAGGCCTGAACTTGGGAAAGGGGCTTGTCTTGGCATTAGCTCCCACAAGGACACACACATTCCCAAACACAGCCGGGAGCTATGTAAGGACACAGCTGCGAAACTGCATGCAGCACAGGCCTGGCTGCTGAGAAAGCCGCCTCCTGCCCTTGTAACGAAGTAAAGGTATTCAGGGTATTTCTCAATCCGCGCTGTTTTTTATAGATGGGATAACATGCTACATATAGCCATGAAGAGGTAGCAAGAGAGCCCAGGCGACAGAAAGGTTGACCAACCAGTGACAGTGTCTGGTCAGAACCACACTAGGGCTGAAGAAGACCTAAGAATGCCCATTACAGACTCTGAAACCTGGGACTGTGGGAGAGTGGCAAATATACAAAGAATAGGGTTGATGTGAAGGGACCTAACCATGAAATGCGTGTTTGTTTAAGACAGGGTTTTACTATGTAGACCACAATGGCCTTGAACTCATGACCTTCCTGTCTCAGCCACCACTGTCAGCCATAATAACAGAATCATTACTTTCTTTTTTGTTATTTGAAACAGGGTCTCATGCTGTGCTGTAGTTCAGGTTGGCCTGGAGCTTAATATATAGAATAGGCTGGCTTCAAAATCATGGCAATCTCTTCTTGCCTCAGCCTCGCCAGTACTGGGATTACAGGCCTCAGCCACCACACCCAGCAATAATCAGAGAATCTTAACTCAGGGAGTAAGGCCTAAGCTATCATCTGATTCAGGAAAAAGTGATTCTATACTTTTCAATGTGAAAAACAAATACAAGCTCAACACATGGAAGACACCATGGATTAAGCAGTTCCTGTCCAATTCTGAAGACAATTTCTAAGCTCACCCAAGCTGACTTGCACGCTCTCTTAGTCAGTGTTCTGCTGCTGTGAAGAGACACCATGACCATGGCAACTCTTATAAAAGAAAACATTTAATTGGGGTGGCTTACAGTTTCAGAGGTTTAGTCCAGTATCATCATGGTGGGGCATGGCAGAGTGCAGGCAGACATGGTGCTGGAGAAGGAGCTGAGAGCTCTATGTCTTGATTCTACAGGCAACAGGAAGAGACACTGGGCCTGGCCTGGGGGGCTTCTGAGACCTCAAAGCCCACTTCTAGTGACACACCTCCTCCAACAAGGCCCCATCTCCTGGTCCTTTCAAACAGTGCCACTCCCTGGTGACCAAACATTCAAATCTATGAGTCCATGAGGGCCATTCTCATTCAAACCATTACACGTGTTAAAAATGACATGTTCCTTCAGAAAACCAGAACAATATTTTCTCTTCTATTTAAAAGCAACTTGGGCTGGGCAGTGGTGGCGCACGCCTTTAATCCCAGCACTCGGGAGGCAGAGGCAGGCGGATCTCTGTGAGTTCGAGGCCAGCTTGATCTACAAAGCGAGTTCCAGGACAGGTTCCAAAGCTATACAGAGAAACCCTGTCTCAAAAAACAACAACAAAAAAAGCAACTTGGACGAGAAATGAAAACCAAATATGTCATAGCACTTGATGTGAGATGTCCTTCTGTAGGCTGTGAATATGTGTTGCTTTTATTGGTTATGAATAAAGCTGCTCTGGCCTATGGCAGGGCAGAATATAGCCAGGTGGGAAAGCCAAACTGAATACAGGGAGAAAGAAGGGCGGAGTCGCCCGAGGAGCTGTTGGAGCCCACTAGGTTTCCTAGTGGCTGTACCCAGCAGGACTACATAAGACGATGATTGGACCATGGGCCTGGGTACCAGGTGTTTGTAAGGGTCTACACTTGACTGTAACTAGCAAGGGGGAGGTCTTTTGCTCTAGCCCTTGGCACTGTTATAAATAGCCCTTTCGCATAAAGTTCTAGGCCAGTGGATAAGGATCCAGGCCCACCCAAGGCTATCCTGCGTTTCTCTCTGTTTCTCTCCCCTCTTTATTTCTAACTAAGACTCTTATCCCTCATTCCTCAAGAGTTTCTGGGGTAAATAAATGTGGGAGCTGGTCCCCCACAAGGAGCAAGATGCCAGCAGACCAGTAATGCCACAGCCACATGGCAAAATACAGATTAATAGAAATGAATTAATTTAAATGTAAGAGCTAGCCAATAATAAGCCTGAGCCATCGGCCAAACAATTATAATTAATATTAAAGCCTCTGAATGATTATTTACAAGCGGCTATGGGACCAGGAGGGATGCAGAAAAACCTCTGGCTATATTTGGCGCCCACCATTAGGCAATAATTTCCAAATAGGACCTGAGACAACTTTAAAAAAAGAGTTCTAGAACACATAAACGGAACCAAAGACAGCTTGCTAGTTGTGTCTCTCATGCAGGCCTTAGTGCAGAGATGCCGCATTCAGGCTTGAGTACAGCATGACAGGTTTCCGCTGCAGTACACAGCGGCATCTCCAAGCTTCACAGTGCACTGCATGGCAGATTTAGCTTTTACTCACACAGACAAAAAAGGTTTGTGGGCCAGCTGCATGCTACCTGGTGACAGCATAGACACCAGAGTTGTGGGGTAGGCATGACTCTCCTGGGTACCTCCATCATGTTTGGAAGCCAAATGGGGCAGAGCCAACAGCCAAAGCCACCACTTTGGACTTAGCTATTCCCGCTTAGCAGTTTAAAGCAGTGATCAGAAAAAGATTACAGATACACAATAAAGACAGATTTAGACAAAAAGAAACCTCTAAACGGGTCACAGTGTGTTTAAAAACACAGGCTTGGGAGAGAGAGAGGAAAAATAATATTGGCAGTTATATAAAGAAATAAATAGTTTTAAAAAATAAAGTCTTTAAAGAGACAAAAGTAACATAAAAGAAATAAGCCAAGTAAAGATGGAAAATACACAGAAAGTCTGGATTATGTATATTATCATATTTTCTTTGAATTTTTTGACTGTTAATGAGCTAACTGCAGAGAGACATTTGATTGTGGGGGGCTACTAAGTTAAACCAACATATATGTTTTAAAGGTATCTTGACTTTGAAATTTGGGTCTAAGAATATGTTGCTTTGGAAGAGAGGTTCTGCTTTTGTTTCCACAGAAGATAAGAACCCTGTGGATTGCTTCCAGGTTAATGTGGTTTGATAGAGCAAGACCCCCTGAAAGGTCTCCAATGGGAATGATGGCCCAGGTTATCTAACATCTATAACAGCTTCAAGGCTACTAGCTGAGATGGACCAACCACATAAAAATACCCCATCAGGACTTGACCATATTTTCACAGGATCCCCATAAAATTACCAGCACCCACAATCAGCAGGAAGTAGTATAGAAAACCATGCTCACATTCCCAAAAGTAGATTACAGATATTTGTCTTTGTTTAGGGGGCTGGTTACAAACTGTTATTGGTCATAGTCAATCTCTTTCTAAAAGAAGAAAGGGGAATAGGATATAAAAAATGCATGAAGGGTAGATTATTGAATCTACTTTAATCCAAAAAACAACTATTAATCTTATATATTTTACATTAATGTAAATTTTGGTTTATTGATACAAATTTAAAGTCAATTTTGTTATAGTGTATATATATTTCTACTCTTGTTTAAGATGTTATGTTTATGCAACTCATTTAAAAATGTAATGTTTAATTAAGAAATACAGATTAATAGTCATCTATAATAGTCAAACTTATAGTCATGTTAGTTAGGTTTTCTAGGTATACAGAGATATATTTCAATTAAATAGGTAATCTTCAAACACTTCAAAGACCTACATAATATGGCATTTAAAATATTTTAATAACTTGAGACTTTTCATGACAATGAGACACATCTGCTCCTGGCAGCATTAATTTACTTCATAAAAGGAGGAAAGAAACTCCATAGGAGTTTGCTTTCAATATGGCAAGATTAGCCATTTGGGCAAGAAACTGCTTTAGCCTTGACTGCTTAACTGTATGTTGTATAAACTAGTGTTCTAGGAGTAGGAGCCTAGTTCATAAGGAGATACTCTCATGTCAGGGTTAACATTCTCTCTGCTTGCTAAAGATGCTAAGTTGGATCGGCAGATTAGACCACTGAAGAGGAATCTGGAGGCTGGAGAGATGGCTCAGCAGTTAAGAGCACTTGGATTCTTGCAGAGTATCCAAGTTTAGCTCCCAGCAGCAACACTGCGCAGTCACAAGCCACTTTAATGCCAGGCCCATGGGATCTGATGCCCTCTTCTGACCTCTGTGGGTACCATACACACATGTGGTCTATATTCACACACACACACACACACACACACACACACACACACACACACGGTCTGAGGAGAAGGAAAAAGGGGTGTCTGAAGTAGGAAAGGCAATGAGCAACTTTGTTGTAGCCCCATCTTGAAGATTGGTTTAAGTTGTTTTATGAACTGTTCTGTACACACACATACGCATATCCTTTAAGCTTGCTCTAATGCCCACCTAGCAAAGTAGTAACTCAATTGAAAAAATATTCAAGCTTCTAAATCCCTCTGTGGAACTAGCACCAAAGGCTGTTCATCATGCCATCAGTCTAAGGGGTAGAACTATAAAAAAGACTACCAAAGACCTAGACTCTACTCACAGGTATGCATTCTCTGCAGGCAGTTGTCTCAGATCAAAGGAGTAGGTAGGCTAGTTTGCAGTCTAATGCACATGCCCTGTTTTTGGACCAAGAAGGGAAGAACAGAATACTAAGCATGTGACTACTGTAGGCAACATTTTTATTTCCTTTCAGTGGCAAAACTCTTGATAGTTCTTACAGTAAACAAATCACACATCAGTTCACTAAGGTGACACGGAGAGAGATGCATCTTATTTCCATGGTAAAACTACAAAACTCTGTTCCTATGATTGCACCTAACCCTTATTTCTAGAGAAAACAACACAAACACAGTGCTCCACCTTACAGCAGGCAGGATGGAAGCCCACAGATCACAGCATGGGAAACAAACAGGAAAGACACCCGACTCAGCAGAGGCACTTGAGCATAATAAATATATAGCAACCCAGAGGATGAATGGTTCATGTTGTTTATGATTACAGTCTGATTACTCCTCTAAGTGCAAAGGCTATCCAGTAAGTCATATCCGGGTTGATTTGTTAGCAAGGTACTTTCATCAGATAATAAATTAGAGTGTAATTAAAGTGCATTTTGTCTGTTTATTGTGGACTAAGATGGCTTACTATAATTCTCAATTATCTGCATGAATACACAACAACGACAGCGTGGGGAATAAACCTTCCAGGAGAGGGCCACAGACATCTTAGGCCTGGGCAAAGACTGCTAGACTTCTCCAGTTCTTTGAGAAAACTTTTCCGACACTAATAGATACACCCCAAGTTCTCACACTTTGTAGCCTATCAGCAATCTACTAAGGGCATGACTAAACCATAAAGGACAGAAAAGAGCTGCAAATCCAGCGCAAACCTTTTTAGTGGAAAAACCTGTGTACAAACAATGGAACAATCATAAAGAAACACAGCAGCATGTCACTTAAAAGCTTGTGTTTAAAAAAAGTGCTTGCAGTGTTTAAGACAATTTCACTATGTAAATATCTTGTAAAGATTAGCAATAAGACAACTGACAACTTGAGATCAGTGAAGAGTTAAAAACGTCAGAAAAAAATAATAGAAACTTACTAAAAAACATACTTAGGTTGGGACAATTTTTTTTTTAAATAATTAGTAAAAGTCTTTTTAAAATAATGACCAATATGGTCTGGCAAAAGCCAAGTAACATGGACACTGCTACATTGCTGATAGTGCTGTGACATGGTTTGGACTTTTCAAAACTGCAATCTGGCATTCTGAATTAAACACCTCACAAATGCTTATCATTTTAGGTCAGGACTACCACATCATGGACTCTACTAAACAAAAAACTTATCACAGCTTGATCCCTCAATAATAAAGATCTGAAACACAAAACACAGGTGAGTCAAGTTATGCATGTTATGCAACAATTATATGCAAATAAAATGTGCATATTAGAGAGGACTAGGAAGGAAAACTATCAAGCAGATGCCAATTTTGCTAAGGTAGTGTGGAAGCTAAATAATCACCTCCCAGATGTCTATTTCCTAACCTCCTACCTATGGGTAGTACTTTGTGTGGCAACAATAACTTAGGTTTGAAGTGCAGGGAACTGGAATCAGGGCCTCAAGCATATGAAGCTAACAACTCTCATGCACTACAGCCATGGTCCCAATATCAAATATTGCAAAAAAAAGGATTTCACTAGGGGAGACTTATCCTGGAAAACCTCAGCTGTCCCAATTTAATCACAAAGGTTGTAAGAGGGAGGCAGGATGGCAGAGACAGCAGTCAAGGAATGCAGAGGGCCCCTTGGAGACAGAAAAGCAAAGAATATATTGCTCCAGAAGAATGCAATTCTGCTTTCAGATTCATTTCAGGCTTCTGGCCTCCAGAACACAAGTTAGTAAACGTCTAATACAGTGATGTTTTCAGCCATAAACTCATAGTAACTAAATGTAACATCAGTAGGAAACTCTGCATATCCTAAGACTGACATTGTTAAACTTCCTATAATAGTGCATATTTTTTGTTTTGTTATTTTGGAGACAGATTCTCTGTGTAGCAATGACTGCAAACTTCCTATAATATTTTATATTACTTTTATTTTATTGTTTTTTGAGACAGTCTCTCTGTGTAGCCCTGGCTGTCCTGGAACTCCTCTGCAGACCAGGCTGGCCTCAATGCAGAGATCTGCCTCCCGAGTGCTGGGATTAAAGGTATGTGCCACTGCCACCCAGCTATATTTCACATTACATCTATCAGTGCACCGTAAAACAAAAGCTGAGCTAAGATTTGTAAGTACATATTTAACCCCTTTTGCTGTCATGGTGCTCAATCTGTAGTAAGCATGAGTATCAGGAGATCAGAGTTAGGAGAGACAGAGAGCAGCAATGCCATGCCTTTTTCCAGCACTCAGATCCCGACTAATTCTAAGCTCAGATACTGATGGCTGTACACATTAGCATGCAGCCAGGGTTGTGGACTGTTGTATGCAGTAGCAGTTCACAGAAGAGCAGTGTCCCCAGCCCAGAGTGTCCTTCACCCAAAGCACAAACCAAAAAATCAACTGAACAACATTCTTCAAAAACAGACAACAAAAACAACAAACAAAACCACCTGGTGATAGTCTATATTAGCTTAAAATTTTGGACTGGGAATTGTGTTCTGATTTAAACCCTTTGTCAAAGGAAAGGTTTTAAAAAAAAGTAGTAATAATAAAGTCATTGTGCTTTCTGGCTGTTTCTCTTTCTGGCTGTCAAAATGCTAGTCAGAGAGAAGTTCTCCAAGGGAAAAGGTTCATTAGCTGTTAGCCCGAGGAACTGGATCCGAGCAGAGGCTCCTGTGTAACTATGCTTTCCTCACTCTTTACTAACGACGGACCTTACTATAAAATGCCTAGAATTACATAAAATTAGGCTCATCTTCTACAGTATGCGTTTGCAATGGTAGGTTCTAACCCTGACAACGAGCTCTTTTACTTTTGTCAAAGCAAGCTCTTACTCTGGTAGCTCAGGCTAGCCTCAAATTCACTATCTTTCTACCGCAGCTTCCAGAAGGCTGGGTAGGAAGTAGGGGTCATTGTGTCCTGCCTGAAAACATTTTCTTTTCTTTTTTATTGTTTGTTTCTTTTGTTTTATTTACTTATTTTTATTTTATGTGCATTGGTGTTTTGCTTACATGTAGGCCTGTGTGAGGGTGCCAGATCTCCTGGATCCAGAGTCACAGACAGCTGTGAGCTGCCATGTGGGTGCTGGGAATTGAACCCCGGTCCTTTGGAAGAATAGCCCGTGCTCTTAACCCCTGAGCCATCTCTCCAGACCTGAAAACATTTTCTTAATCATGTGCACACATGCAAGCATGCATCCGTGTCTGGGTGTGTGCATGTGTGTTCCTATGGATCAAATCCAAGGCTTGTGACTACTGAGCTATATCCCTATCCCTTTGAAAACAGGGTATCTCTGTGTAGCTCAAACTAGCCTTGAACTTGACAGATGGCCCAGACTGGCTCAAACTCAGTCGATTTCTTACCTCTGCCTCTTAAGTTCCTGGATTCCATGTCTGCATCACTATACCTGACTTGATAAGATGCTTTTTCTACCTCTTCTTTGTTTATCTCATGTAGCCCAGGCCAGCCATACACTCATGGCAATCCTCCTGCTGTAGTTTTTTCCAAGTGCTTGGATTAGAGGTTTGAGATACCAGGCCTGGTCTGATATGTTTTTAAGAGCCATATTTTCCATCCTTTTTAGGTATTGTATCCCCACATTTACAAAAGTTGCATAAACTGTAGTATGTTAATAAGCAAATGTTTTCAAATGTGAGAGTAAGGCTACGGAATAATTAGTAACAGTCACACGCATCTCTTGGTCAATTTGAAGCAGCATCTTATATTCTTTCTCAGCAGCAAAATTCACATATAAAAGACATCGTTATCAACTCAGTGTGTCCAAAGATTGATCTCCATAGCAACTGTAACTCTGCTAGATGTAGTGTATAAGGCCTCAGAGCTAACACCACATGCACACGGAGCATTGGTATTATGTAGTCCAGACTGTGGTTGCTGTAGTAACCTAAACTCAAGTCCCTTACAGCAAAGGAGAAAAAGAAAACAAGAACAAAGGGTCCTTGAGAATTTCCCATTTACTCCTTTGCTCTCCAGAAGGGCAATAACGTCCTAAACACTGCTAACAGCCCTGCATTGACAGCACTAAAGGAAATTTTTTTTCTACAGAAAGATTTTAAATGATGTCAAGTCTTTGTTTAACATTAAGAGCCACTTGTTATTGTCTAAGCCCCCTCCTCCTAATCACTGCTAAATCAGATGTTTAGCGGTTCGTTCCAATAAAGTACCACCTCCTTCTAGCCTTGGCCAGAGCTAGTCCTACACAAGCAAAGCTGGAGAGGTGCCAGATTTGAGCTGGTACATAAAAAGGTACATATTTACAGAATCCCATGTGAAATTTCAACATATTTATATAATGGTAAAATAGGGTAACCATATGTATCTCCTCAAACATTTATCATTTGCTTATACTGAAAACATCCCAAATCCTTTCATCCAGCTTCTGAAAAACATATGCTATTCTGCACAGTCATACCACTATGCAGGACATCAGAACTTCTATTTAAATTTGTGGTGTGTGTGTGTGTGTGTGTGTGTGTGTGTGTGTGTGTGTGTGTGCATTCATGCACATGCCACAGCTCACATATGGAGGTCAGAGGACAACTTTGTGAGCTGGTTCTTTCCATCTTTACTTAGGTTCTAGGGATCAAACTCAGGTTGTAAGGCTTGTATGGCAAAGTCTTTATCTGTTTAGATATCTCGCCAAACCCCAAAACATTTTCTTGCTCTTATCTAATGACAAATTAGCTCCTACTGGCCAATCTTCCTCACTTCTCAGTTCTGTTCCTCTCCTCTAAACTTCTACTGGATCACCCTTTTACATTCCATAAGTCTTATACCAGGCTTATTTCACTGAATATACTGGCTTCCAGTTCCATACATATTGTCAACATGATTTCATTCTCTTTATGGCTAAATAGTATTCTATTGTGTATATCCAGAACATTTTCTGTATTTATTCATTGGTAGATAGACAAGTAAAATATCCCGTTTCTTGGCAACTGTAAATAGTGCTGCAATAAACACTAATGTACTAATGTCTTAACAGACTAACTTCAGTTTCTGATATAGGATTTTTTCCCCCTGTAGTGGGATTGATGTACTATATCACAGATCTATTTTTAAGTTTTTGAGAAGCCTCCACAGCATTTCCCACAATGGCTCTACTAATTTACATTCCCACAAACAATATGCAAGGGTTCTTCTTGTAGAATATTATTTTAAGATGTGTTACATTTGTTTATACTGTGGAACATTTGTTTTACTATGTGAAGCTGTGTTACTTTGCCTGTCTAAAACACCTGATGGTCTAATAAAGAGCTGAATAGCCAATAATGAGGCAGGAGAATGGATAGGCAGGAATGGTAGGCAGACAGAACAAATAGGAGAAATCTGGAGAAAAAAAGAAAGGATACCAGGGGCCAGCCATCCAGCCACACAGCCAGTCATGGAGTAAGAGTGAAAGTAAGATTACAGAAGAAAAGGAAAAAGCCCAGAGACAAAAGGTAGACAGGATAATTTAAGAAAAGCTGGCTAGCAACAAGCCAAGCTAAGGCCAGACATTTCTAAGTAAGAATAAGCCTCCGTGTATGATTTATTTGGGAGCTGGGTAGTGGATCCCCCAAAAGAGCAAAGAGTAAAGAGCAAAAACAACCAACAACATTTTGGTGTCCCAACGTGGGCGCATAAAAAGCGAAACAACAGGTTCTCTTTTCTCCACACCTTCACTTGCCATGTGTCTTAGTCACTGCTCTATTGCTGTGAAGAGACACCATGAGCACAGCAACTCTTATAAAAAGAAAACACTTAATTGGGGGCTTGCTTACAGTGTTAGAGGTTAGTCCATTATCACTGTGGCAGGGAGCATGGTGGCATGCAAGCAGGTGTGGTGTTGGCCAAGTGGCAGAAAGTTACATCCTGATCCACAAGCAGAGAGGAAAAAAAGACACTGAGCCTGGTGTGGACTTTGTGAAACCTCAAAGCCAGTGCCATACTTCCTTCAATAAGGCAACTCCTACTCTAACAAGGCCATACCTCCTAATCCTGCCAAAGAGTTCCGTTCCCAGATGACTAAGCATTCAGATATATGAACCTATGGGGATCATTCCTATTCAAACCACCACAGTATGTTTTGTCTTTTTTGATAACAGACATTCTTACTGAAGTTAGGTGAGGTCTCACTGTGGTTTTAATTGTGTTTTTTGGGTGATGGTCCTTTGTATATTTTCTTTGACAAATTTCTACTTATATATTAATCCATTCAGTTTCCATTTGTATTGGATTATGGGGTGATCTAACTGAGTTATTATATTCTGGTTATTAGCTCCTTTTCAGGTGTATATTTTCTTTCATTCCATCGATTGTCTCTTCATGTCATTGTCTCTTTTATTGTACAGTTTTTAATTTGATGAGATCTACCTGTCAGATTTTCACTTTTGTTTTCTGTGCTTTGGGGATTTTATGTCCACAAACACTTGCTCATTTCAGTATGCTAAAGCATTCCCCTATATATTCTTCTTAAAGTTTTACAATTTCTTACAATTGGATCTATAATACATTCCAAGTTGATTGCTTTGTATCAGATGAGATGGGTGTGCTTTCATTTTTCTGCTTACAGAGATCCAGTTTTCCAAGGCACCACTTATTAAGAAGTTTGTCCTTCTTCAGTGTGTGTGCTTATTACTTCTGTAGCTAGAGTTTCCCTGCCTGGCCCACGGTCAGGATAAATCTCTTTCACCTGCCAGTCCCACAGCCGCTCAGACCCAACCAAGTAAACACAGAGACTTATATTGCTTACAAACTGTATGGCCGTGGCAGGCTTCTTGCTAACTGTCCTTATATCTTAAATTAATCCATTTCTATAAATCTATACCTTGTCACGTGGCTCATGGCTTACCGGCATCTTTTCATGCTGCTTGTCCTGGCGGTGGCTGGCAGAGACTCCCTCCGCCTTCCTGTTCTTTTTATTCTCTCTGTTAGTCCCGCCTATACTTCCTACCTAGCCACTGGCCAATCAGTGTTTTATTAGCAACACATTTGCCATACAGAACATCCCACAGCATAATTCTGTTGGCAATACACTGGAGAAAAGTCCTGGGTTTAAGTTCACTCTCTATTCCATTCCATTGGTCTATATGTCTGTCCATTTTTATGCAATTACCATGTTGTTTTAATTACTGTAGCTTTATATAGATAAGTTAATGGTTAATCTATTAACACACTAGTAAGTGTACTCTTGAAAAGCTGAACAGGAAAAATGGTCAAAAGAAAACAATGTTAAGAATGGTGATATATCTTCCTTCATGTGATCTTGAGAAAAAGAATCATACCAGTTCTGAGGATGAGGAAGAAGAAAAGTGCACAATAATTTTTTTTTCCTCTTTAGACTGGTAAGAATCAAGATCAGAATCTTCAAAAGTTTATTTGATGGTATGTAGTTACCAAGGCTTGTTCAGTTCAAAGCTCAGGTTTCTCCAGTAAAGATACATGGTTTCTTCATGTACATTCCTTCCTCAGGAAAACTGCTTGGAATGTCTGTTTAATAATAAAATACTGCTTCTTTCAGAGTGAGCATTTGGAACAAGATCCACCTGCGTTTACAGCATTTTTAAAACTTGTTTTTGTTCTCTGGTCCTAAATGAAGATAATTTACAATATGCTGAAACCATCATGAGGTTTCTGGGGCTTCCTGAGTTAAAGTTCTCTGTTTTTTTGTTTTGTTTTGTTTTGTTTTTTACTCAGAATTAACATAATACTAACTCTGCTCTCCCTAACTTCCACACTTGGCTTTGTAGTTAGAAGGAAGACAGAAGCCACTGACTGCTACCCGTGGTCCATCTATATAAACTCTAACAGTCTTCAAGCAACTTAACATGCTTTTCTTCCATCAGTCATTAATTTAGTTAGCCCACAGTGATTTATCCTGAACATCTGAGACGCGTGGTTAAACTCCCTTCCCGATTACTAACAATTATGATTCCTTCTGATCCAATATCATTATTTAAGTTTTCACATGCATACATCTAGTTTCCTTAAGAATATGCTAAGTTGTGGTGGTTTGAATAAAAATAGTTCCCACAGGGAGTGGCACTATTAGGAGGTGTGGTCTTGTTGGAGTAGGTGTGGCATTGTTAGAGAAAGTATGTCTCTGGGGGCAGACTTTGAGGTCTCAGATGCTCAAGCCAGGTCCAGTATGGCATCCTCTTCCTGCTGCCTGCCGATCCACATGTAAAACTCTCAGCTCCTTCCCCAGCGCCATGTCTGCCTGCACACCACATGCTTACCACCATAACAATAATGGACTAAACTTCTAAACTGTAAGTCAGTCCCAATTAGATGTTTTCCTTTCTAAGAGTTGCCATGGTTACAGTATCTCTTCACAGCAACAGAAACCCTAAGACAGTTGTTTTTGAGAAACCTTTTCTACTTCAACATCCCCTGGTTAGATTTAAAGCACAGCAAAGGCCACTAAACTTTTGCTGACTTCTTGTGACGTAAGTATACTTTCAGTTCCATTCTTTGATACTAGTATTATTTCCAATGCTTAGCTATTATTTTTCTACTATCCTGCCTTACAAAAAGAAAACCACAAAGGAAAGGGAGAAAAGTAGGAACTTTGAAGGGCATGCTTCCTGTCTGTGCAAAAGAGAATTAAATGAATGTATGCCTCTCACACATGTCTTTCAAAATAAAACCATTACTTAACAAGAAAGTAGCTGCTTACTAGAGTATGATTAGAAAAGTCAAGGGAGAGATGCCTGTGGGCTAATGCGTTACGTGCTCTCGAGGCACATGAACAACTCCACTATTGGTTCCCAATTGTCCCCACCTGTGTACGCATGATGAGAGAGCTTGTATGAATACAGACTTTTAAAACTCAATTATACGAATCCCATCTATCCAAACTTTTTTTTCCACCACCAGAAAGAGGTTTCTGATTAAGGACCCAGACTTTTAAGAATAGTTAATCTAAATAAGACCAGATGTTGCGTTTAGGGCTTTGGTTAAGTGGTAGGATCAGGGGGCCCCAAACCTAAAGAACCCTCCCTACAAGAAATGTTTGCCATTCTGTCTTAAATGAGCCTAGTCTTGTCGTATTACTGGGAGGTTCCAGAATTTAAACTTATGACAACCCAGGTAAGATGCCAAAATTTAAGGATTTCCACTGCATTGTTACTTTAAAATAGGATTTGTGGTTAGCATACATCAAAATTATTTTAAAAATCACAATCACATGAAACAGTTGTAATGAATTGACCAATGATAAGAAGTCGTATTTAGAAACAGCTGTTTCTGATAAAAGAATAAATTTTGGAATGACAAATCCTACATATTTTGTGGAGGTTGTGCACCTGTTGATTAGAATTTGTTCTCCAATTATAACTAAATGTCCAATGTCCTAAAACCAATATATTTTCATAATTTACATAATTTTACATTTGCCTTTGCTTCTATCTTCAAGGTGCATGCCAACTGCCTGGAAGATTTCAAAATAAAAGTATGCAACTGCACCTTGTAGCAATCCATTCTTAACAAGTATTATGACCATGCAAAGTTCCCCCACCTAATTTTAATTAACCCTGCTAGAATGTAATTGCATTTTCTCTTGGTTTGTTTCCAGGAAGTGTTGATTCCTATCTTTAATCCATGAAGTGTGTGTAAGATGGAACACCACAATCTAATTAAAGTAATGACTACGGCAAAGGGCAGGAAAAGGTAAGAGCCTCTGGTTAGGAAAAGTTTTATTCCACCCACTTCAATTCTGTGTGCACTTACTGACGGTTCTCTGCATTGATTATAGGTGGGGCAATGGGAATACAAAGAAGAAATCACCTATTTTGAGTTCACAGTCTTGGGAAACTTACTCTTCATATTGTCTATTTTATGTGTATATGGGTATGTCTGAGTGTATGTATGCGTAAGCAGAATTGCCTGGAACTGGAATTATAGATGGTTGTGAGCTGCCATGTGAGTGCTGGGAAGTGAACCCTGGACCTCTATAAAAGCAGTAAGTGCTCCTCACCACAGAATCATCTCTCTAGCTCAGGAGACACTTCTTTTTGGAGCAATGGATGTTATCTTTTACAAATACACTGAAGAATGCTGCAATGCTGCCTGCACTGGTCATAGTCCTGGGCCACGAGTCTGCACAATCCTCTGCAATTGGACCTGTGGTAGTAGAAACTTTCCTCTGACCTTAATTGCTTACTGTGACCCCTGCATTATCTGCAGAATAAAGACAACCCACCTTTTCTTCAGAATGACTTCTGTTATTGAGTGACCACTGCTGGATGGACCTTTCTCTTAGCTCTGATTTGTCTTTCTTAACTGTGACCATCACCATGTTGCTCACACCAGCAGCAGGAAGTCTGCCCAGCCATTCATGGGTTCCCTTCACAGAAATAATACACAATTTTTGCTGCTATGTTTTCAGCACAGTCGATCATAGCTCCTACCAGAAGACCCAGGGAAATCCAGAATTTCATTCTGGAGGTCCTTGCTTCAACATCTTGACCACTCAGGAAAACAGGAACACTTAAATTCATAATCCAAAACACAGGGACCAGGTTGACCGATTTAATCTGTAGTCATCTTGAAGAAGCAGCTCAAAAGCTGGGTGTAGTGGCACACCCCTTCAGTCCCATCACTCAGCTGGCAGGGGCAGGTGGAGCTCTATGACTTCCAAGCCAGCCTGGTCTACAGAGTGAGTTCTAGTCCAGTTAGGACTATACAGAGACGCTATCCCAACAAAATAAGCAAACAAATAGAAAAACAGCAGCTCAGATGGTCATCTGGAAGACATTTACTAGACTAGTGGAAACAGCCACCTCTTGAAACAACAGATGGAAGCCACAAGGGAGTGCAAGTCAGTGATGTCACAGCTGCTAATTTTTGGGAGGACAGAAGGGGATAAGCAATATGACCTGCAGCAACCTGAGACTGCTTAAGGAAAGAGGGAACATTTGCTTTAAACCCTGTGGCTAAGCAGAGCTTCCTAAATGTGAACGTAGGGTTATTTCTTGCTACTCCAGCTTAAGGCAGAAAGTGGGGAGAGGCAGAAAAAGCTAGACAGGAAGAAAGCTCTGCAAAAGCCTACCTGTATCCTCCAGAACACTGGGTGCTCCTGAAGCCTTTAATGGAGGCACAGAAGAGAAAACCATCTGTCTGCAGGAAACTTCGCTAAACTGGCATTGGTACAACTCTAAGATCTGACAGCCATCTAAAGAGACAGCCACCTTGCTTTTAATCCAACTACAAATACTCCTTCCTCTAATTACCGAGAATCTAAGTGCTCACACTGCTCCAGTAGCAGCAATGGCTCCTTAGCAAACAGCAGCTAATATACCAAGAAAAAAAGAGTATGCCAAATTCAGAAAGAAAGGTGCCGTGAGATGCACTCCTCACCTCCCATGGCAGCACCTTACTTCAAACTAACCCAACCTAGAATTTACAAAACCTAATGTGCATTATGTTCACCGGTGCTGGGGTTAAAAAAGCTCGAAAATCTAATTGCAAACCACATTCTAGTCTAGTAAATCCCACTTTATCCTAAGTTTATTGATGGAATATTATTTTGTCTCAAAAAGGATGGCGATTTTGTCAGGGATATTTCCTAGTCTCTAGTTAGGAAGGAGAAAAAGAGCAATGTTGTGGCCTATTGCCTGAGTGTTTCTTCCAGTGAGCCTTCAAGGTAGTTTTAGTAGTCCTCAATATAGGAATTATTATTCCCATTTTGCTGATGAGAAAACTGAAGCTCTGAGTGGCTAGCTTGTCTAGAGGTCAAAAGTCCATCTAAAGCTTCTCAATCCCAAGTCAGATCTGCCTGCTTCAAACTATCCTCTTTCCAGTACAGCACGTAGCTTTAACTGCCATGTTTCTAATAACTGTTGTCATGGTCTTGTTTCCATCTATTTGTACAACAGAGCATACCTTTGAGATAATTTTAACCTATGATATTTCTTTGGGCTCCTAACTATCCTTCAAGGGAAGGTGTTGGAGGATGATGACTAGCCTGAGACCACAAAGAAATCATTAGACATAAATAATAGCTAATAATGGCAGCTGGATTTGCTAAACACATAAGGCAAAGCTTTTATAATATGTTATATATAATATGATCCTCATTATAATCCTGTGAGGCCACAATAAACTGTAGCTGAAGTTTTCTCTAGTCCTGCCTGGCCCACGGTCAGGACAAATCTCTCTCACCCGCCAGTCCTGCAGCCGCTCAGACCCAACCAAGTAAACACACAGACTTATATTACTTATAAACTGTATGGCCGTGGCAGGCTTCTTGTTATCTAGTTCTTCTATCTTAAATTAACCCATTTCTATTAGTTGATAAGTTGCCCTGTGCCTCGTGGCACTTACCGGCACCGTACATCTCACTTGTCGTGGTGGCGGCTCTCTGCCTCAGCCTTCCACCTCCCAGAATTCTCCTCCTTGTCCCGCCTACCCTATCCTTCCTGCCTGGCTACTGGCCAATCAGAGTTTTATTTATTTACAACATACAAGACATCCCACAGCAATAAATATCATCCCTTCTACAAGTGAGGAAACAGACCCAAAGAATTCTGCGGCTCACACAACTGGGAAATAGCAGTATTAAAATTTAAGGACTGGTAGGTGTACAAGGCAATGTTCTTATGTACAACATTATACAGGCCTGCCCCCAAAATTGCAGTGCTCTTTATAGATAGTATATATTTGCCATAATTAAGTTAAACTAAAATTAGAATTTCAAGTATAAATTAAAATCAGGATGCATTCCCAACTCGGTGCTGAATGAATAGGGAAAAGGAGCGAACAGGTGGCAAGATAACGTCTACCAGGAATTTCACCAGGTAATAGACACAGCCAGCCAGGAACATCATGTGGGAGAAATGAAATCATCAAGGCCCAGGCTATCCTCTTTGGGACAAAAGATACTGCCTCAGCAATTTAACAAAGACATCATTCTTCTAGCAAACATTCACAATCAAGTATATAGAGACGCTCATCCGATGAAAGAGCCTAACCAGGAGGGATGAAACAGCTTTATCCCGGTGTACCCCCTGGGCTGTCTAGGCACACTGTTAAGAATTTGTAGTTAGATCAAAATGCTAGGTCTAGCACCACCAACTTCTATACACTTACTTTGGATTCATGAAATCACGTCATGAATACTCTGTTGTCATGTAGTCATCTCTAAGAAATATGTGAGAAAATAATTTTTAAAAATACATAAAATGCTTTTAATAAAAGTCTATATATGCCATAGAATTTGTCCTGGGAAACTAAGCAGCATTCCTTTGGAGCATACAGCAGCAGAAAACAGCCCAGGCCAAGGGTCACTGGAGCAGCATGCTCCTTCAGGGCATCTTTAGGAGCTAGCACCCTATCAAAAGATATCAAGGCCCAAATGAAGAACTGTAAGACTGTCCATTCAATGGCCACATGTCTGTATGGAGATACAGGCCAGCCCAGCAACTTATTGAAGAATCACCTGGATTTCCACTGTTGCAAAAAATGACCACGAAATGGATCATTGCAATGGAATGTCACACAGCAGTTTGCTCCCAGTCCATCTTAGAAGAAATCTCATTAAGACACAGGGGTCATAAAGACTGGTGAAGCTTCCGTCCTGGAGGGTGGCTCCTAAGAACTCAGAAGTAAACAGCTCCAGAAGTTCTGGAAACTGACGATTCACTAGACGCCCTGCCTCTCCAAGCATATGGAAGTGGACTGCTGAGACTCAGACCAGCCCGGAAAGGACTCTCCAACTTGCTGAGATGTCTTCGGGCTGTACAGTGTGCTCCAGGTTCCCAGCTTTTGTGAGCCATCATCCTTGCTGTGGTGGCTTTGGGGATGCAGCTGTCTTCAAGTCATTTCTGCTCCTATAAGTAACCCCTCACCCATATTCCTGTAAGGAACCCCAACTAACTCACTGGCTCACCAACTGGACTCTGGTGGTACCCTCACTTCGGTTTGTCGTCAGTTCTTTACCTGGGGTAAGTAGATTTCTGTTCACATCTCACCAGAAATACTGTCACACAACAGAGGGCGATACCCCCAGGTGCCAATGGCACTGCCGATATGTCAGTTCTCTGTCTCTGTCCTAGGTTCCTGTCTTGCACACTGCTGGAATAAAGTACTTGACAAAAGCAACTTAAGGACAGAATCGTTTATGGTTGCTCACAGTTCACGGTCACATCCAGCATGGAGAGAAACAAGGTGGCAGGAGCGTAAGGAAGCTGGTCACATGACATCCACAGTCAAGAAGCAGAGTGATGGATACCCGTGCTCAGTTTATTTTCTCCTCCTCCTTCAGTTCAGAACCCTGGCCCACAGGAACGGTGCTGCCCATATTTAGGGTGAGTCTTCCCACTTTAACTATAGATAATTCCTCACAGGCCTGACCAGAGGCTAACCCACTCTAGATAATCCCTCACAGGCCTGACCAGAGGCTTATCTTTTAGGTGATTCTAGATTCTGTCAGGTAGACAACTAATATTAATCATCACAGACATCATCTAGACACAAAGCAGCTTTCCAGGGAAGATCTGGTTGTGCCCTACCTCTCCTCCATCCTCAGGTAGTGATGGGGAACCTAGAACTATAGCAGTCCTTACCCTGCCATCTTGAATCATGACTTTAATAATGGGAAGGGAGCCTAAGAAAGACAAGGGAAGAATGGAGTAAGAAATGGCCTGAAGTTAGAGAGGAAAGTCAACAAAGCAGAAGATTCAAAATGGCACTTTCATTCCAAGAATAAATTTGATTTGGTGATATTTAACAATCTGACAAAAATCATGTCACAAATCCCTTATAATTATTATTCCAAACGCTATCAAGACTATGTTCATACAAATTATCAATGTTTGGCAAATTCAAAACATTGGAGTATAACATAATATTCATTAGACCTCTCTACACTCACAATGCTGTAAATACAACCAATTCAGTTTGCTTTAAAAAAAAAAAAAATCTTTGAAGCCAATGAAATAACATTCCAAGGAGATTCTGGAAGAATAGTAATGTTTACAGCTATTTTTAAGTGTTTGTTAAAATGAAGTTTCAGTACACGAAAATAGAAAAGAAAAAGAAAAGTCTGTGAAAACCCCAGTGAGTCACAGAGGAAGCAAATCCAGCCGCACTGCAAGGCCACTCTTACTTCCAGAGCCTGCACCACGTGAGTGCTCTCTGAAGGGCCAACACCCAGGACCCACTTCTGAAACCCCCTAGGAGCTGTTTGTAGAAATCATTCATTGAACCTTTCCTTAAACCACAAGCACAGATGAGTATTTGCCGGGCCGAATGAGCTGCTAAGATGTTTTGTTTTTCCTTGTTTGCTCTGAGACAGGTCTCACATGGTACACACTAGTTTTGAACTCTCTCTATAGCTGAGGATGATTTTGAACTTCTGATGCTCCTGTCTCCACCTCCTGAGTGCTGGGATGACCAGGAGTGCCACCACCACATCCAGTTGCATGAGGTATTGGTATGAACCCTAACGAACCAGGGCTTTGTCTATGCTAGACAAGCACTCTACGAACTAAGCTACATCTCTTAAGTGTTGTTGAAGATGATTCTGAATCCTATGGAACAGTAAGAAATATCCTGTACCACAGTAATAATGGGGACCAACTGATCATTACATTACAGTAGTAATGATCAAGATAAGAAAAATGTCCAACTTCTAATTTGCCAAAAAAAAAATTCTAAACAAAGAATCAATGTAAGGATTATAGTACTTTAAGCAACAGGCAGCCAACTAAGATTGGTTTTGATTTAAATAACTAAAGCAACTCCAGATCCAATGAACTTATCTGAGATATGAGAGAATCAAAAACTCCCACCCAAACCAAAGAGCCCTGAAGAAGTTACTTGAATGATAGAGAGGCTGTATATTTTGGAATGTGCTTTCCCCAAATGAATCATAACCTACCAAAAAAAAACAAAACAACAGAAATAATAATAAAATCTGTTGGGAGCACAACATGAAGGTCCTTGTGCCCACAGATCTCCAGAGAAACCAGTAATGTTAAAGCACACAAGATTGTCCTCTCAAAGTAACAGATACAAAACTGATTCTTCCATCCAGAAAGCTGGGAATTAGAGGTCATTAACAGCCTGGTGATCTGCGTTGTCTGTTGGGGCAGGCCATATCAAGCTCTTACAATCAGGACTGGAGGTGGCTAATAGTGTAAATGGCCTCTACGGTATCTGTATGACCGAGGCCAGGCCAGATCCTCCTCAGGCCCTTAAGTCAGTACAGGCAGCCTATCTCCAGAACCCATCTTCTTGGAAGAAATGACAAGTACTCTGAGTTGAGTTTCGATGTACTTATGCGTCCTTGTGCACCAGGGAACTGTATTACACCAGGAAACTTTCCCCCAAATTATACTGGTTTTAAATACGCTGGCAAACACCACCTGGCATCAGACCTTCTGGACAAAGTTAATGTGAACCAAGTGAATTTTCACCTTTTCATGGTCCGTTTTCCTGCAGAGACTCCATCAACCATCCACTGGCCCTTTACAGTTATTAGCACGGGGCTGGAGAGATGGCTCTTGCAAAGGACCCAGGTTCAGCTATCAGCACCCACATAGCCACTCACAACTGTCAGTAACTCCAGTTCCAGGGATCCAACACCCTTTTCTGGCCTGCAAAGGCACCAGCACACTCATATTACATACATACATGCATATAAAACACTCTTAGATATAAAATAAAAATATTTTCTTTTTAAAGTTATTAGCCCAGGGCTAGCTAAATAGCTCAGTGGGCATAGGCGCTTAACTACCAAGTCTACCCACCTGAGTTCAATCCCCGGGACCCACATGATGGACGGAGAAAACTGATTCCCACAAGTCAAGAGTCTTCTGAACTCTACACATACACTGTGGCATGTGCATATCCACATATATACATAAATAAAAGGGAAAAATAGGGAGAGAGAAGCAGGGGAAATATGATCAAGATACATTGTATACATGTATGAAATTGTCAAAGAATAAGTAAAAATATTCTTTTAAAAATGTTAACAGTGCAGGTCCATTAGTCGGACTGGTAAGGCATATACATGCATACACACACACATACACACACACACACACACACACACACACACACACACACACACACACGAATGAAGCAGGGTGGAATGGGGCATGTTCTGAGTCCATCTCCACTCACAGTAGTCAACATGAGAGCCCATACAGTTATCCTAAATTTCAGATAGTCCGATATACTGTCAGAATCCCTCTAGTGGCTCTCTAGGTCACAGGGGAGGACTATTGTATCAAGGCACACAAAATGGGAGCTGATCAAATCTGTTTCCTTCTTATCACTGTATTTAGAATTTCTGAAGAGAGTGTACTGGAAAAATCAAACACACTAACAGGTTCAAGATGCAGCACTCTGTGTATGGACAAGCCTCCTTTCCCCACTTTCTTATTGGACAGATAATTTTTAAAACATTTTGACATAACATGATGTTGTATGAGCCTATGAAAAATCCTCAATGGAAACAGCTTAACCTCTAAGGTTTAGCAACAAGCCAACAACCATTTTAGCAAGCAGCTAAAGTAACTATTTCCTTTTGAGAAACAGCTCTTGGCTTACCATTGGACTCCAGTGAAAACTGACTAGAACATTAAGTGACCATGCAGTCAAGCTGCTCATCATTAGTTATTATCGGATGCATTTAATTCGAAATGGATTCTCAAGGAACAACTGAGTTGTAAATCAGATTGCTGGCAAAGCATCTCCTGAGTGTCCTCCTGCTATGTCCATCTCGCTCTCAATCTGTTCCTACAGCTTCATGAGTTCCCTGTGACCACCGAGCTTGAGAGGATACAATGGCTCCCTGGTTACAGAAAGACCTACATACTGTATTAGAATTAGCAGAAGTGCATGGTTACTGCACAACTCCATTCAGGGGATCCTGAGAATTAGGTGAGATCTTCCCCTATGGAGAAGACAGAGAGTTGGGCATGCCCTTATTCATTATGTTTCTTAAGTAGTCTGGGGTTAGGATTCACATGACAACTTTGGACATGTCTAATAGACTGGGGCTGAATGACAAGAACCGAGATGGGGCATGTCTAGATAGTCAGTGACAAGGTGGTTTTGAGTAGGACAATTTGGGTAAATCTCTGGAATGGGACAACACCTGAAAATACATGTTTGTGTCGCCATAAAACTACCTCACTAGAAAAGAAAGAATGGCCTGGTCAATTCAGCCCTTCATTAAGTGGCAGTTCTGACAGCCGGAAGGCTAAACATGTCCTCACTAACAAGGACATCTTTCTACCAAGGCTAACTTGGTGGCTTCATTGCTAAGTATCCCCAAAATGTAAAATCCTCCAGATGAGCCATTTACTCAGAAGGAGCAGAGTCTAGTGACTCCTCAAAATAGAGATGTTAGCAATCTGTCAAACTCCACAGAAGAAACATTGATTGTGCTTGTATGTGATTTCGTTGTTACACTGTTACCAACGCAATGACCTGTGGACTGGCTTATGTGTTCACATGACATCCAACTCAACAGTACCTCAGATGAATAAAACCATGATTAGCTGGTAGTCGAGGGTTTCTGTGTTCAACATCCATTCTCACCACCTTCCAGAAACAACTGGCTTACATTATGGTAAAACAGCCCATAACCACATGGGCCAGGCTCCCACAAGGAACTGCCCTGTTGGAAAGTTGGGCTACTGTTGTGGAATGCAGTTTGTGAGTTGAACTAGCATTGGACACAGCACTTGTCACAACTACAAATAATGATTTCTTTTGTTTCCTCTAAGACTAGGAAAGGTTTTGTGTCCAGGGAAAAAGTGCTTCTGCTAAGAGACTCAATAATGCTGTTCTAAACTACAAGCTAACATTGCTATCTGGTTCATCATGGCAGAAAAAAAGCAAGGGAGACTTAAATAGAGAGATACAACAGTTACCAAGAAGGTGTGTATATATACCTTCTTGGTAACTGTTGTTACCAAGCACAAAGAGCAATTTGTCTTTAGAAGAGATGTGTATTCTGTGTTTGTGACTCTGTCACGCTACTTTATAATTTCTACATACAGACAACTGGGCTAGGCCATAAATGATTAAACCCTCCATGACGAGGGTAAGAATCCACCCACCAAGCAAAGAATCCTAGCTAGTTGAAGTCATGACCATTTGCAACTATAACCCAAGATTCTCACTTGGTACATATTCAGCTATGATCCAGTATTCCTATTTGTTATTTAAAATCCAAACTAACAGCATAAGCAGTAAGAAATATTTTCTTTTTTATGTAAAAGCAGGCTAGAAGCGGTCATACGGAACTATGTGAAAAACTGCACGGATGCTTACCACTGTCCAGTCCAGCATTCACAAGATGCGGCACTCAAAACTTACTTCCAGACCCCACTACATCAGTGTTCAAAGCGTTCAAAGGTGAGAGAAGGGGCTGGGGTGCAGGACAGAGCCCCCCAACTCCTTTTGAGTATTTCTACCCATTTTTCTTTATCCTTTTATTTATTTTATTTTGCCAAAAGTTAATCACACGGCCACTCCTAGTGACAAGGAAGGTCAGGAAATACAGTCCCGTGGCTGGCACTGGAAGCACTGCTGCCCTGAATAAACTCTGGGGGGAGACAAAGTGAAAGTGGAAAGGCAACCCTTAGCCACTGCGTCTGTGTCAAGGCTTCTTGCTGTCTCCTTCCTTGCCCTACTCTGTTCTCTATCTAGATGGGCACAATGGCAGCCGGTCAATCTATCATTTAACTCACAATTTAAACAACCAGCAAGCTGAGCCTGTTGTGCCCAGGTCGTAAGACCCCCAAGCAAGACCACCACAGAGCCAATATCTGATGCAAGCACACAGAGGTTTTTAATAACAAAACAAGCAAGCTTGGTCCGCCATCCAACATCGGACACAGACACAGCGGGTGGAGGAGAATGGCCCCGAGCACTCACTTTAAGGGGTTTATATAGGAAAAGTTTACATGCAGTTTGGGATTGGATGAAGGGGCTAGGGGTGAGGCAGTTCTTTGAAGTTACTGGCTGAACTATAAGCATGAGGTTACTGATGGCTAACAGGATTCAGGGTATCTACAGAGACATCAATTTTTACTCCCTATGTCCTGCTTTTGTTGAACCCAGGGTATATACATTCAGATTTACTGTTCCAGTCCTACTCTCCTCTGAGGTCAGTTGAGCCCATTACTGCCCATATCTTGTTTTGACAGTCCAGGATACATAGATTTATTGTCCCAGCCTTATAAGTTGAACTTCTGGTCACTTCTAAAACTGCTGCTGGTCAGCAAATACCTTTGGAGGAGGAGAGGGGGAAGCGTCTCTCAAGATGGCTACTGATTTTTCCCTTTCAAGCCACAGTATGATTAGAGATCAGCTGCCACTCAGAGGCCCTAAGCTGGACAGTAAGTGACCTTCCTGGAGAGGCCATGAGGACTAACTGCATCAGATTAGGTGGGGTCTCCTTTAAACTATCTATACAATAACACAGTAGGGGCACAGGAAAGTCAGGCAAAGGGCATGCTACCTCTTGTCTTGCAACACTTCATTTCTTCTTTAGGGAGATTTCTTCCTCTCCTCTGTGAAATATGTCAGTTTATCACCCGACTGACCAAGAGGTGGCGAAGACTTGTGCAGGGCTGATCAAAGAGCACACTGCTGGCTACAGGCCGACTCATCTGGACTACATTTATGATGCAAGGACAGCCAGACTGCCTCCCACGGGACTCTGAAGCTAGAGGATCCATCCAAGGATTAATGTGGCCAGAGCCAAGGCTTCTGACCCAGTGCTGCCCTAGAGCCTGGCCATTCCTGTTTCCGGCTTCCCAATCACTTCCCCGTCCCCATTAGAGGTCCCAAAGCCCGATTAGCTCCTCCTTGTCAAGTTATCCCAAGTCACTTTGCTTGTAATTAAATCATGTAGACACAATCCTATGTACTACCCTTCAGAGACTGGCAACACTGTGCTTTCAATCTCAGCTGGCTGAGCACTTCCAGCTCTGGCTCTGGTGTCCACCTTCCTTATCGGTACCGGATCCACCTCGGACTGCATTTTAGACATCTCTTCATGCCACGCACACTTCAGTAAGTACGCAAATTTCTCTCGGTGCCCTCCAAACGTCCCCCTGCAAACAGCCCCTATTACCTCCAGAAATAGCTACTCAGTTTACTTCAGATGTGTTCTCTACAATCAAGTTCTCTCAGTCCCACTTCATGAAAGGCCTTTGAACCCATTCTTTCCTCTTCATCCCCACGACTGCTACCTAAATCCGTATTCCACCCTCATCCTTAGGTCCCCAAGAACATCTCGATGTCAAAACTCAGGAGTCACCTGAGACTTCTCAATTCGTTATCCCCGGCCCGAGAGCCTCTCTTCCTTCTCGTGTCATCATTTCATCTTTAAACCTTTTAATCTAACATCTATGTGCTATTTTATTGCCCTGATGCTTTTATATGTCTCCTTTATTTAACTAGGAATCTTGGTAAGGAGTAGGCCAATGTGACTTACTTAGTATCTGGTGGGTTTTGTATTCTCTAGGGTAAGCACAGAACCTGGCCATTGGGGACACATTTAACTAGCAGCTAAAGAAGAAATTAATGGACTACAGCAGTCTTCTTCCAGGCCTCCCTGCACCCAGCTTATTTCTCTACAATTTACGATCTCTACAACTGCTAAAGCCAGCTTTTAAAAGGGCTCATTTGGTCATGTATCTCTTACTGACAGTGGGATAAGAGTATATCTTCTTTTTATTTTATTTATTTACTTTTGGGTTTTTGAGACAAGGTAGTCCTGGCTATCCTGGAACTCACTCTGTAGACCAGGCTGGTCTCGAACTCACAGAGATCCACCAGCCTCTACCTCCCGAGTGCTGTGATTAAAGGTGTGCGCCACCACCCACCCACCACCACCACCACCCCCAGCTAAGATTATATCTTCATAATGCAATGTAAAGATCAACTCAAAATCTGGCCTCAACTTTTCCTTTGTCTCTTAAATCAACTTTATTTAGTTCACAGATGCTTCACTAACAGTAGCCAAAAACTAGAGACAGTCTCAACGTTCATGTACGGTATATAGGTAAACAAACTGCCTTATTTCTGTGCAATGGATGAGCCTGTCCTGAACGGTTTCTGGTCAGTCTGAGAAGTGGCACCTCAGCTGATAAAGTGCTTCCCTCAAGTTCCCTGCAGGCAGCCCGTGGAGTGTTTTCTTGATTAATGATTATACTGGAGTGCACAGACCACTGTGAACCCTGTCACTCCTGCTCAGGTGGTCCTGAGTTATACAAGAAGCAGGCTGAGCCAGGTGTGGTGGCGCACGCCTTTAATCCTCGGGAGGCAGAGGCAGGTGGATCTCTATGAGTTCAAAGCTGGCTACACACTGATACCCCATTTCAAAAAAATAAAAGGAAAAAAACAAGCAAGCAAGCAGGCTGAGCAAGCCACAAGGAGCAAACCAGTAAGCAGCACTCCTCCACGGCCTCTGCTTTAGGTTCCTGCCCTGAGTTCCTGCCCTGAGTTCCCTTCATGATGGACTGTGACCTGTAAGCTGAAATAAACCCTTTCCTGCCCGAGTTGCTTTTGGTTATGGTGTTTTATCACAGCAATAGAAACCTAACTAAGAGAAGCTACAAACAAGAGTCTTTAGCAATAAAATGAAATATAGTTGTTGCCTATGCTCTGCCCAGTTTTCTGGTTATTTACAGGACAGGAGCAAGTCTACAGTGCATCATCGCTTACTCCATTGTGAAGCAGACATTTGCGGTCTCTTCTTTTGCTTCACCCCATTTCATGTTTACCCTGTAACACTACACATTTTCCTACATTTGCCAAGCAATTCTTGTGTCTGTATTTTCCTGCTTCAGTCCCTTCCTCTTCATCCAATGCAAGTCAGTTTTCAGGCCACTTCACCTTTAGAAATCTTCACTTTCCCCAGGAAGACATCTTTCTCTCCTTGTCTGTACAGCACACTAGTCACACATGCCACATTTCTCTCAAGGCACTCTGAAGCTGGGCTTGTGTTCCCACTAAAACAGATTTCTAATAGTAATGACAGCTGCTGCCATTTGGAGATCTGCTACGTGCCAGGCACTGTTCTAAATACTTGATCCACAGTAATTCATTTACTCTCCTAAAACGCTGACTTAAGTACCACCCTTATCCAGGCTAGGGCACAGGGAGCTGAAGGAAACTGCCCGAGATTACATAGGTCAGAGGTGGCGGGGCCAGAATGCAAAGCCAGGCTGAGCCAGGAGCTCCTGCTCACTGCACTGTCTCCCATGAGTCCCTGGATGGCAACAACTGTGTCTTATTCGTGTTTATACATCCCATGCCCAGAGTACCTCAAATATTTGTGGAATGAATTAAAATTTATAATTTTCTCTTAGTCATCCAAGAAAAAGTTCTTTGTAAGTAATAAAGGTTTTTAGTCAGTAATTACAGAACTGAATCTAGAAAGGGTCTTTTATAAACATAGAAGACTAAAATTAAATTTCTAATAACAAATTGAAAGAACACTAAAGGATTTCATCATATTAAAAAAAAAGGAAACAAAACAAAACAAACAAACAAAAAGACCTAATGGGTTCTCTCGATAGCCAAGCGACTAAAGTGGAGTGGAACAAGCTGTCTCTTCTAAGGAATCGATGCCCCTAGGAGAAGAGACTAAAGCTATGCTTTCTCTCCTAGAATATCATACTAATGAATCCCACCTATCTGAATCTAATAGACAACAGAGCGCTCTGAAGGCAAAGGCAAAAAGGCAAGGTATTTAAACAAAATTTTTATCCTAAAAGCCCAATATGTTCAGAATAAATCAAGAAAATAAAGCCACGTCACTCAAGGAAGTCGGCATGTGTACACAACACTTTGAGCAGTCTCACAGCAAGGACCATCTATGCCATCTTTTAAACAACCAAGCACCGTCCAGTGGATCTCAGAAGCACTCACGCTATCCCCAGTAGACAGCTGCTCTAGTTTGCTTTGCTTTCACTGTGATAAACACCATGACCAAAAACAACTTGGAAATAATAGGGTTAATTTCCTTTTATACTTCCAGGTAACAGTTAATCACTGAAGGATTTTTAGCAGGAACTGAAGCAGAGACCATGGAGGAATGCTGCTTACTGGCTTGCTCACAAGCTTATCCTCTGCTAGCTAGCTAGCTTGCTTTCCTCCTTTTTCTTCTTGTTTGCTTGTTTTTTGAGTCAGAATCTCACTATGTAGCCCTGGCTGTTTTAACTCACTCTGTAGACCAGGCTGGCCATGAACTCATAGATCTGCCTACCTCTGCTTCCTGAGTGCTGGGATTAAAGGCATACCAGGCTCTGCTAGCATGCACATCCATGTGCCTGGGATGGTGTGGAGTTGTCCACAGTGTGCTCCGCCCTCCCACATGAATCATCAAAAAGTCATAACCACAGGCCAATCTGATCAAGGCAATTCTTCAACAGAGGTTCCCTCTGTCCCAGTGACTCCAAGTTATGCCAAATTGGCAATAAAACCTAGCACAATAATATACCAAGGAAACTTACAAAAGCTAAAAATACATAAATATGAATGATCCACGCAGAAATATAAATGACTGAAGTATATATTATGCACAAGTGGGTACTTCATTGAATTAGACAGGCGGCAATGAAGCCACAGGACACAAATGTTGGCAGGAAGGAACAGGGTTACTGACTATGACTACCTTTGGCTTCCCCACTAATAATCTACCTGGGCATTCCTATAGACCACTGTCCAGCTTGGACAGATCCACAGTCCCTCATCCAAAGCCCCTTGTCTTAGTCACTGTTGTATTACTGTTAAGAAACATCATGACCAAGGCAATTCTTATAAAAGAAAACATTTAACTTTAGTCTACTTTCATCATGGTGGGGAGCATGGCAAGAGCATAAGAGCACTCACAGCACTGGAGCAATAGCTTAGAGCTACATACTGATCTGCAGGCCAAGAGAGAGACAGACTGGGCCTGGCATGAGCTTTTGAAACCTCAAAGCCCACCCCCAATGACACACTTCCTCCAACAAGGCCACACCTACTCCAACAAAGCCAAACCTCCTAATCCTTCTCAAATAGTGCCATTCCCTGATGTCTAAGTATTCAAATATCTGAGCCTATGGGGGCCATATTCAAACTACACACCCCTGAAACAAATATCTTTCAGGGTGTAACTCTTTTTTGATTTTAAGAAGGTGCTTTAACTCTACACTTCAGCAAGAACTAAGCAGATCTGTAATAAAACATTAATATTTCTGCAACAGAATGAATATTCACATTCACTGGGATGAATAAAAGCTATAAAGTCGCCGGGCGGTGGTGGCGCACGCCTTTAATCCCAGCACTCGGGAGGCAGAGCCAGGCGGATCTCTGTGAGTTCAAGGCCAGCCTGGTCTACAAAGCGAGTTCCAGGAAAGGCACAAAGCTACACAGAGAAACCCTGTCTGGATAAACTAAAAAAAGCTATAAAGTCTCATATCCATTAAGGTCTGCTTATGAGTCTAAAAAATACATTCTGTTTTCTGAGCTTTTAAGATTTTTACATTGTGAGAAAAGAACCATATTCATTGCACCACTGCATTCAATTTTTTTTCACTGAGAAGGTCTTTCTTACAAGCCAAATCCAGGTCCAACAATAGTCTTCAGACAGTTCAGAACTGGCAATTCCATTACAAATCACCTTGAGAAACCCCTTACTTCACTGTTTAGTAACTGAAAGCCCAGGAAGATGAAATGAGTTGCCTGGGATCACACGCTGTATACCTACAGAACTGAAATTAGAGACACAAGTCTACAGTCTCTCCTTCTCTTCCCCTCCCTCCTAGTCTCCTCCCATTCCCACTATGCCTTGATTTGAAGTGATGTAGCTCTAAGTTTTTTAAAATACTGAAGTAATTATAGACAACAAGTTGCAAAAATAGGATAGATTTCTCTGTACCTTGGACCCAGCTTCACTCAATAGTGACAACATTTTACTTATAGCATAATACTGAAATCCTACCCCAAATCAACATTATTCTGTTTTCATTTTCAGCAGCTTCTCAATCTTGTATTCAGTTTGTGCAGCTTCATCCCTTGTCTAGATTCATGTAACCACCATCACTAGACTCCAAACCGGCCCAACAGCATGATACAGCTTTTCATCATTTTTATTCCTCCCTGTTCCCCACAATGTCACCTATCTAGAAATCACTTATCTGTTCTCCATCTCTACAGTTCTGGTATTTTTTTTTTTTTTTTTTTTTTTTTTTTGGTTTTTCGAGACAGAGTTTCTCTGTGTAGCTTTGCGCCTTTCCTGGAACTCGCTTGGGAGACCAGGCTGGCCTCGAACTCACAGAGATCCGCCTGGCTCCGCCTCCCGAGTGCTGGGATTAAAGGCGTGCGCCACCACCGCCCGGCTAGTTCTGGAATTTTTAAATGATCTAAATGTTGTCTATCTTAGTTTGGCTTCTATTGCTAGGATAAAACACTGACAAGAGGCAGCTTACTGAGTGAATGATTGATTTGGCTTACATACCCGAGTCATAGTCCACTGAGGGAAACCAAGGCAGGAGCCTGGAGGCAGGAGATGATGCAGAGACCATGGTAGGTGGCTCTTCACTGGCTTGCTCCCACTAGCTTGCTCAGCCTCTTTCTTATACAACCTAGAACCACCTGTCCAGGGTGTAGTACCACCCCAGTGGGCTGGGCCCTCCTATATCAATCATTAATCAAGAAAATATACCATAGTCTTGCCTACAAGCCATCCTGAGAGGAGCATTTTCTCAATTGAGTTTCCTTCTTCCCAGATAACCCCAGTTTGTGTCAAATTGACCAAAATAAAAATAAGATTAAAAAACACATTGTATAAATGGAATTATACATAATATAAACTTGTGGAACTGAGATCTTAAAACACTAGTGTTAGAAAGCTGGGTATGGTTGCTTTAATCCCAGCACTCAGGAAGCAGAGGCAGGGGATGGATCACTGAGAGTTCCAGGTCAGTCAGGGTTACAGTGTGAGGCCCCGTCTTCACAAATAAATA
>CABHPQ010144569.1:0-12772 GCA_902168405.1 Peromyscus aztecus
ACAATGGATACAGCCAACAGTGCACAGCCCAAGCCTTCCCTGGATCCAATTCAAGAGAATCGATTGGAGCTTTGGTTAAAGATCAGGAGGAGCTGGGGCAGGATAATTTCTTAGTTTCTTCAGCCCACTGATGACATATGCAAATGGAGCAGGAACTCTAATTGGCAAATACTTAGGGAAGAATCAGAATAGCATTGGAATGGCACTGCTCTAGCAAGAGGAATTGCCGGGCTGCATCTGCTGCATATAGTCAGAGATGTAACATGCTGTAATAGAGACAAGCGTGTCCTTCCTTTGTGTGGCGGATCAATCAATAGCTTTTCATGTGATCTTGTTCACTATTACGTCGGTAATGAAACCCTCGTGTGATGTGACAACTGTAGAGTAACATTTGGTCACAAAGCTGGTGTTAACAAGCACAACTGGCACTCTGGTAATTAGACTGATTTCTGGTCTCTTCTTTCACAAATTGTCGATAAGTGCAGGGAACAGGCCAGTGATTCCTTTCTGAACAGCTATATTAAGCTTCATATTCTTGGAAATTCATCTGCTAGGTTTCTTAGTGGGAATGAAGCCATGTAGGAGAAAGAATATATAATAATCTTTCCATTTTGGTCAGCTCATGTATATGCAAATCAATCAATCTATATGTCTCTATCATCTATCTACCTAATTATATATGTATGGTGTATCTCTCTATACATATATGTATGTATGCATTATGTATGTATGTATGTATCATCTATCTATCTATCTATCTATCTATCTATCTATCTATCTATCTATCATCTATTTATCTGTTATGCTTCCATTCAATTACCTATCCAACTATCTCCATATCAAAACTTTACTATCAGTAAAATTCAAACCATATATCAGCAGCATACTTATCTTCGATTAACTGGCATTTGGCAGAAACCATGATATTGATAACTAAAGAGTCAGAACTTAGTCACTGTGGTTCTGTTAGTTTACAATTCATTAAGACAAAGACACAAATGTTACCCCCCCCCACACACACACAAAGCATATTTAAAAGAAAACTATCTCCTCTACATTTTGGTACAAGAGAGGCAGACACTTTCTGAGTGGCTAAAGTTATCTGAGAATGAAAATACAGTGGTGACAAGACACAGGCCCTGCCCTCAGTGTATACCAATATTAATCAAGGAGGTGGGCAAATATGCCAACAGTTTCTGGAAAGACTTCCAGGTGTTAGAACATAGGGTGAAGAAAAAGAAAGGACCAATGGGGTGGGACCTCAGATTTATCTTGGAGTAAAAGAAAAGCTCTCATGAAAGGAGGTGATCTTGAGCCTTAAATTCACACAGAAGACTAAGGAGAAGCAGGTACTGTTAGGAGGGGAACAGGCCAAGACAAACGAATGGGGGCTTGATATAAGAAGACACGCGGTTTGGAAAACAATTCATGATGCTTTCTACTAAGTCACGATAATGCATTGAATGCAGAACGCCCTCCCAGGTCCAAGTGCTGAAGCACTGGATCACCAGCTTCAGGAGCTGTTTGGGAAGGCTGAGAAACTTTTAGGAGGTGGAGCCTTGCAGGAGGAAGTGGGGCACTTGGGGTCCCAGTTCTCTCTCACTGCCTGTTTCCCAGTTGGTCACACATGCTGACAAGATGCCTCACACTCATGCTGCCCTGTGTTTCCCTTTGTAAACTGTCAGCCACAACAAAGTCTTCCTCTCCAGCTGTTTTGTGTCAGACTCTAGCAACAAGAATCAAAAAACAAAAGACAAACCTGGTATAGTTATCCTAAGAAGTTTATCTTCATTTGGTAAGCAGTGGAAGAATTAAACTAGAATTATATAGAATCTATATATTTGTGTGTGGTGCATGTTAGAAAGAACCTTAAATAAGAACACATATATGAGAAATTTTTAATGAAGAATACATAATATTTTGGCAAAAAGTTGAATGATTCATTAGATAAAAATTCCAAAGTCTTGCTTGTGTTTTTCATTGTGTTTTGAATGAGTGAAACTGAAGGTGAGGTCTCATTCTGAATGAATATAGTTGGTCTTGTTTAAGTTAGGCAGAGAGGACTTGAAATCATTGCTTAAATAACAGGACTGGATTTCAAGTAGGTGAGTAGTTATGGAATTAATGATAGTTTTCTGAAGTGTCTTAAATACTTTCCCAATAAGAGTTAAACATGGCCTCTTTGTAAATAAAAATTACATTTTATTGTTTGAGTGTGAGCTTGCACGTGTGCGTGTGTGCATGCGTCCGTGCGTGCGTGCGTGTGAATGTACACATACCACAGTGCATATGTACAGGTTAGAGGACAGTGTTTAGGCAGTGGTTCTCTCTTTCCACCATGTGGGTCCTGAGGCTTGAACTCAGGTTGTCAGCCTTGATGGAAGTACTTTTAGCCATTTCATTAGTCCTTAATTAGGATTATTAGTTACTTTTCTCATCACTATGATACCCGACAGAAGCAGTTCAGAGGAAGAAATACGCAGCCTTGGCTGGCAGTCTCTAGAGAGTTCAATCCCTCACAGCAAGAAATCTGAACACAATAGTTCACAAGATAGCAGCAAAGAGGTGAAGAAATGGAAGGCCACTCTTCTGCTGACTTTCTCTCTCCTTTAATCCACCTAAGCCCCCGATTTGTGGAATGATGCCACTCATATTCAGGGTGAGCGTTTCCCCATCAGTTTATCATCTCTGGAATTACCCTCACTAACATCACCACGTGAGCCTCATTCACTCTTTCCTACTTCATTCTAAACACAGCCAAGCTGACAATGAAGGTTGACCATCACATCTTCCTAAGGCTGTATCAACACAATTGTCATACTGTGGTTGAAAATCAGAAACCCAAAGTCAAGCCTATAGATATACATTTAATCCCAGCATCCTTGAGGCTGAAGCAAAATGATTGTGAGTTCACGACCAGCCTGGGCTATCTAGAAAGACTCCGCTCAAAAACACTGAAGCTCAGAGGTGGTAACCTACTTACATAAAATTGTTCAAACAACAAGGGATGAGTTTAAGATTAAAACAAAAGACAGTTTGAGAGCAAAGCCCAAATATGTTTTCCAGGACACTGAAATTAAAAGCAAAACAAGACAACAACAAAAACTTCCTTACTCATGTTGTTAAGACATGGCCACTTTATTAGTAATCTCAGAATATGTCAAGCCACTACACTTAACATTTTAATTATGTCATTCATGGAGGGTTATTCCTCAATTGGCATAGAATAATCAGTAGGCATGGTCACTGCTTTGAATTTCTGCTCAAACCATCCAGGACATCATCTAAATTTATATATGTTAAATTAAGAGGTAGAACAGCTTAACTTTAAGTAGCTAGCAATATGTCCCTACATAAAAATCATAGCACTCACTGGCTGCCAGACTATTGCAAACCCCTAAATCTTGGACAAAAACAAAACAAATGGCACTGATAATGCTCTTTGCTTGATAGTTGGATTTAGAAATCACTTGTAAATCAGCCAAATGTTGTAAATCTGACTGGAGGGCACTGTGTGTCAGAAGTGGAACTGCATTCTGAAATACGTGGGAGTCTTTTTTTGACAACATTCATGGTCCTTTACCTGTCTCTGCTTCTCTTATACTGTCCAACTAGTCACTGACAGCTACTTAAACTGACCTTATGTGAGAAGTATTTTAGACTACCTTACGTATTCCTGAAAATTATGTAGTGAAGTTATTTAGAGGGGCGCTAAGCCTCACAACGGTGTTGTAAGCTAAGTTGTTCTGTGGCTTGCAGTTGGAATTCACATTCATTCTGCCTTCTTCCTCTCACCCTTCTATTTAAGAATGAGAAGAGCTAGTGATGGATGACAGATGCTGTCCCAAGATATTTTCCAGAATGCCTCCCATCCTGGAGAGCCTTTGTTGTCAGCTTTACACAGCCTGGAGTAAGAAAGCAGAAGTCGCAGTTCAGGAACTGCCTAGATCAGTCACGTTTGTGAAGAAGTGTCTTCACAACTAGTTCATATAGGAGGGCCCAGCCTTCAGTTTGGAGCACGATTCTTCAGGCAAATCATCCGTGATTATATAAGAAAATTAGCTAAGCGTGAGTGAGCCAAAGAATTAGCCAATGAATAGCATTTCTCCTTGGCTTAGGCTTCAGGTTATTGACTTGGGTTCCTGCTTTGTATTCCCTAAATGATGACCTATGACCTACGACCCGAGAGTTGTAAGATGAAGTAAATGGTTTTCTTCCCTACGTTGCTTTTGGTGTTCAATCACAGCAATACGAATGTAACCAGGACACCCCTATATCCTCTCATCCACTCTTCAGTGCCCATTCCTGTTTGTTCCCAGATCTCTGGCTTTGGATATTTGCTCTTAGTCATGTAATTTGATTAGCACTCAGGCTTTGTTTTAAATGTTTCATATTCTAATATCATTTCCGTCTTTAACAGGTGGTAGTTGACAAAGCTTGGGTCTCTATGCCTCCATGAACATTTTATACAAATCAAAGAAGAAAACTCTAGATTCTATGTAAGGATATTGATAAGGTAGTAAAGGGAAGGAAGGTAAATTTCTGAAAGTATTTTGCTGAAGAATGAGAAGTGAATTGTAAGGAGGCAGATGTAGACACAGAGAGACCAATTAAAGGGATATTAAAGTGATGTAGATGAAGAAATAGTCTTAGCTTGCTTGCATCAAGCCAGGTCTAGTAAACAGTAATGACTTGAAATCATGCATTTTTGAACCAGATTATCCAAGGAAAATTACTGGATTTGCCATCCTGTGTGTGTGCGGTGATTGAGCATGCACCCACGTGCTCATTACAATTTCCAGTCACTACCCTGTCCACTGAATTGTTGTACTGAACAAAATATCTCTGTTGTGACTAAGCATTGGTATTAGTGAGACCACAAATAGCAAAATAAATAAATGGCCAATAAAACAATTTTATATGTAAATATGTGTCAGGGTAAGGACTCCACAACAACCCCAGCAAATGATTGTCACCCTCTAAGGTGTCTTATCCCTATGCACGTACATCGATTGGAGTTCTTTCCCAAGTGCTTGCTGCACTGTCTCTAGCAGATTTAACCAGACCATCCAGGTCCCCATTACCTCCAGATGGCAACTAATACAAGGTCTGGAGCCACTGCTCTGTACATACTGCTATAAGAACTTAGAAATGAAGGGAAGTCAGGAAACAGAGCTGGGCAACCATGTCAGCCTCCGTTGTGTCACTCTTGAGGAAGGATGGAGATTTGCATATGTTTCTGTCAGCTTTGTGTAAATTTTATATCTTCCTTTAGCTTAGTGTAGAAGATACTGTAAGAAATTGCTATCATCTTCATAAGCATTTGTTAACTTGTCTCTTGGAACACAGAACTTTTGTTTTTGTTTTTGTTTTGGCTCGTTTTATTATCATAGACAAAAAGGGAAAAAGAAGATACAGCTGATAGTTCAACCTAAAATCTTTTAAGCACTCTCTTTATACTCACACAAAAACAAAACAAAAAACATAAAGACTCCAGTAATGCAAGGAACTGTGATAGTGAGAGTGAGAGCAGTTTGGTGAGGCTGTAGTTAAACTTTTCTCAAATCATTTTAAACATGGTCATTCATACATAGAATTTCTTTTTTATTCTTTCTAGACATTAATATGAACCTCTCTACTCTTTAATACGATGTAACAAAGCTATTAGTTCTCTTGATAAGCTTTGTTTTTGTTTGTTTTGTCAAGTTCGATTTTCCCCTAAATGCTTAGTCAATTGCTTTCTTTCATTTACTTTTCAGATATTCTAATTTCATCAAAAAAGTATTTGTACCTGAAGTGCTAACCTATTGTCATATTTGTCTCTGGTTTGTGTTTAAATGTTATAAACGCTTTTCAGTCTTGTCTTATAAAATACATTGATGATGTAACTGTACTATCCAGTGACTATCTGAACCTTTGGTTATGTGACTCTTCTTTGAGAAGTCCATACCCATGTTCTTGGGTGTATCCTGTTTACTTCTGATTTTTTCTCTTTTCTCAGCCCTCTTGCTAAAGTCCACATTAAAATGCTTTTATAAAACATTAACTGTGTCTCATAAAGAAAAAAATCATCAACATCTGTGGCCAATAGCATTCCTTAGTCACTCCCTTCTGTTGCTTGCCCTTAACTTTTCACTGAAGCCTGAACAACTGCATGGGCTCCATTCTCTGATGAGGACACTGCTTGGAAACATGGGACTAACTTGGGGAAGGTGGGCTTCGGCTTTCTGCTGTGTCTTCAGGACACACTCTCTGGAATCTGAACTTTGAAGAAGTAGTTCCATCTTTATTCACCTTCTTTAACTTTTGAGAATAATTTGAAAGAGGATGTGGGTGTGTGATCTATTCTCACTGTTGGGCTTACCCCACGTATTTGCTTATCTCATTCATTCTCATTATGTCTCTGGACATGGCTCCTTCTCAAACATCTGTATCTTAACTTTCCCTATTATGTACAGACACAAACTTACAGAAGTAGTAGAATTTCTTAAGTTCATAGTTAGTATTCATAAATGAAAATTTACATTCTGGAATATGATATAATTGTTCATTTTTCTAGTAAGTATTTTATAGGTCATGTTGTAGTAACAAATAAGCTTAAATTTCAGAGTAGTTCTAATTTTTCTAATACAAAACCTAGATAGAAAGTAAAATAAATAGAACCTTAAGAAAAAAAAAACATTTTCAACAACATCTATTCTGCTAACCTATGGAAAAGTAAAATCTTTACTGTTCCTTTGTGTCCATTGTTGTTTTAACTTCAGCATGGTGGCTGTGCCTTAATCTACTGCTTTCTCATCCAGCAATTGTGACTCCACATTTACTGGCCTGCTTCTGGGGCAGTGGCCTGGTCACTCAAGCCGCAGCCTGGTGGGGATTCTCTTCACACAGGTACAGGCTCTGCTGCTGTCCTTTTGCTCCACCAAAATAGAAGAAGACAGCACCACTCAAAACCCCTCCCTACTACTTCTGGTGCATCTGTTTATCTCTTCCAGATGCCCTCTGACACTCTATGATTACTTTCTGTCAACTAGTTGCTAACTAAGCCACCTGGCCCAAGATTAATTTTATTTAATTAATGCAAATGCAAACTTGGGGTTCACAGTGTGATTGAATATCCCCCAACAGTTTATTTATGAGTAATTGTTTTATCCATCACATTCTTATTTTAAAATTTACAATAGATCCTTCTTCCAGACAATACATCCCAACTACATTTTCCCTTCCCTCTACTCCTCCCAGATCCCCTCCCCAGCTCTTGTCTCCCCCAGATCCTCTCCCCCACCATCTCTCTTCAGAAAAGAGCAGGCTTCTGCAAAACAAGACACAATAAGACAAGGTGAAATCTCTCATATTTAGGCAAGACATGGCAACCCAATAAGAAGAAAAGAATCCCAAGAGCAGGCAAAAGAGTCAGAGATACACCTGCTCCCACTGTTAGGAGTCCCACAGAAACACTAAGTTAACAGCACAACATATATGCAGGTGTTGTGGTTGCCTCTTCAGTCTCTGTGAACCTATGTAAGTCCTGCTTAGTTGATTCAGTGGGCCATATTCTTTGGGTATCTTTGAACTCTCTAACTCCTACAGTCTTTGCTCTCCATCTTCTGTGGGGTTCCCCGATTTCTGAGTTGAGGGACCCAATGGAGACCTCCAATTTAAACTTTCTCTCTGCATAATGTCTGGCTGTAGGTCTCTACATCTGCTCCATCAGCTGCTGGAGGAAGCCTCTCTGTTGACTGGACAGGCACCTGTTATAGTGGAATATCATCAGGAACCATTTAATTGATTTTTTCTTTTTTTTCAGTCATGGTTGATCCTACCCTAGGTCTCTGGGCTATCCAGTCTCTGGTTCTTGGCCGTCCAGGCTGTGTAAGTCATGGGCTTGCTCTCATGGTGTGGGCCTCAAGTTAAACCAGACATTGGTTGACCACTCCCGAGAGTTCTTTGCCACCATTGCCCCAGTACATCTTCAGGTAGGACAGATTGTAGGTGGAGGATTTTGTGACTGGCATCATCTTCTTCTTTATTAGCACACCTTACAAGTCATTCTATCGTCTTTATCATTCTACTAGACTATTACACGAGGGTAATATTTTTATTTATTTTGTTCATTTATTTAGTTCCAAGGTCTTTAATATTACCTGAGACATAGTAGGCATTTAATTAATAATCATTAAATAAGTGGAAAAAATGGAGTAACAAAGTTTCTCTATTCTGCTAGCATGTCTTTCAAGAACTAGAGACTTTGAGGCACTGTGCCCTTCTCATTCTGATACCCAACAAACAAAACAGCCAGGATTGTGGAAATATTTGCCTCAGTACAGAGACAAAAAGATGATGGAAGTCTTGCAGCACTCACACTTCAGCAGCGGGCACAGGGAGGCTCCTAACAGTCCTCCTCAGCAGCCTATCCATGGGATGATGATGTGGAATCCCCCAACAGAGACAGGCCTCAGTATCTGAGACAATTATTCAGTCAGCTATACTATCATTTTCCATCCTTACAATGTATATGAAAAAGTTACCCATGAACAGAGAAAACCATTGAGAACCATCTCTTGGGAGACTGACTACTGTGCAGGAAAAGTGACCATGGAATCTAATCTACATTTTGGGGGTAACTAGGTGAGAATAATTGCTTCAAAAGATCACAAATAAAAGTAAATCTATGTTCTTCCAACATGCACTCCCATGTACCCTCTCTCCCTTTTTTACTTTGCTATCATAGGACATAAAGACAGGAACTTTCTGAAGCTGTGATAGCCGTCACATTGCCTGCTCTCAGTGTGAAGCAGAACTCTCAATGCAATATTCAAAGTGAAAATTGGTTATATATGTAGCCATTCAATGTGTCTTAAGAAAACCCAAGCTACACATGCCATGAAACTTAATTGAAAATAAAAACTTGTATGATGACACAGGCAGAAACTGAGAACCTCTGTGTATGTCCAGAGCCTCTACTCAAATGTGCTTTCATTTAAAATATCAATAGAAAATCTATGACATAATTTCTAAACAAACAGATCATATAGATTCCTCAGGGGCTACCGAGGCTAATTTGTCAGTAACTGAGGAGAAAGGCAAACACATGTGCCCAACACAGACAGCAGGTTTACCTGATTTATTTGCAGTAAATTGATTCTGAGGTTGTTACAAGGAACAATAGAGGATGTATGTTTTGTCAATTTAATCTTAATGCTTCATATTCATAACAGTGGTTAGAAATGCTTTTCCATATAAACTTGCTACTGAAATGACATTAGTGAAACTCTTTTACACTGTGGCTTTCTCTCACCTATGTTATGCCTCCTTTCATTTGGATTTGTTCATATATATATATATATATATATATATATATATATATATATACATATAATGGTAGGTGCTTAGGATATGTAATATTTATTCCCTATCTACAAGGAGCTTACAAATCAACAAATAAAATGAGAATTGTCAAAATCTGGGTCAAATACCTTAGCAGAGAACTTACCAAGGACTATATACAGTTGACAAATAAACGTCGAAACAGATGCTTAGTGTCATATGTCATCAGCAAATGCAAAATAAAATGAGATACCATTAGACACCTATTGGAAAGGCAGTGGCACCACACCATTGGCACCACACCACTGGCATCATTAAACAGTGGTGACAATGAGGGACCATGAGCTTTTGCTCTTTGCTAGTAGGAACGCCAACTGGAATGGCTACTTTGGAAAACAGTTTTATAACTTCCTTATACAACTAAATATATGCTGACTGCACCATCTATCATTCCAGTTCTTTGACATTAACACTAAGGAGTTATAATTTTATGTCTACAAAAAAATCTGCTCATAGAGGACATAAATATTTACGTAAATTTATTCATAAACACACAAATAGGTTAGTTTCCTAGGTATCCTTTAGGGATTAGATAGATAAGCTTTGGTACCCCTTGATGATAGAACAGTATTTATAATTAATAAGAAATTATCCATCAAGCTTTTAAAAGCCATAGAGGAAATGTAAGTGCATATTACTAAGTAAGAATATTACATATTTTTCATATTACAAATTGAAAAGGTTATACCTACTTATGATTCCCACTATCTGGCATTGTGGAAAGACCAGAACTATAATCAGTAGAAATATCAATGGTTGCCAGGGATTAGTGTGAACCCTGGAACAATTAGTGGAATTAGTGGAACAATGAGCATATGGGGGAAAGTAAAATCTATCTTTTTAATGTTTAATATGCCACACAAAAATTATAGTATCTGTATTCTATTAAAGTGACAACAAACTCTAATATTCACCATATATTCTGGGTGAATCTAATCACATGTCCATGTAGGCTCGATTGCAAAACACATACCACTCAAACAGGGAAGTGCTTAGAGAAGGAGATTCACTAGGGAAGAAGTGTCGGAGGACCAAAATGACATGATGAATCGGCCTGACTCCCACTTGATTTGTCTAAAACTTTCCTGAAACTACTTGTTCAGTTCTATCTAGGGATCTTTGGACCTCTCAAAGAAATTTCCATGAAAATATTATGTTTAGGAAAGGATCTGAAATGGATAAAATTAGTGAATTCTCCAGAATTCAACAGATCAGTAAAATTGCTATTTGGCATTCTAGCCTGTGATGCTGCTCAATGAGAAAATAGGAGAAAAGCCACCAGTTTCCCTACATTGATTCTTTATCTCTTCTTTACTAGAGTTGCATGTGTGAACCCTATATTCCCTAAAAGAAAAAAGAAAAACAAAGACTTTATTCCGTGAATAAGGGAAAATAAAAACTAATAATAAAATCTCCAACAGGCAATTGAAAAAGACTCAGAGCCCCATGACAATCCAACCAAAACCTGCTTCCTTGGCAGAAGCTGCTTCTCCCCTTGTCAGATCCCATGTCACATTAAATGCACAGAAAGTCATACTGAGAATGAATGGGAAGCATTCTAATTGTACCAGAGTCGTGCGTCAACTAGAGTTGGATCTCTCAGTCCACAAGTGGTTTGTTGAATAAGTGAAACCTCTCCACAGTTTTCTTGGTTGGATGACTCGAAATTATATTACCACACCTAAGTATTGCTCCATGGTTCATATGGACTACATGAAACAGGTAATATTTAATTAAATTGAACCGTAGGCTCAGGGTCCTACTAAAGCCAGGACAGTGAAACATGCCTCAGTGGAATTCGTTTTCTGTTCATTGCTAAGATTAACTGGAACTCACACATCCCAAGTCTCCTGAAACAATTTAGCTCCCACGTTGTTTTTTCTTCTGTCTCAGCCACAATGTTCTCGTTTCATGTTGAAATCCTGGACAAAATAAGATGACATACACAGTCACATAGGTAGCTTGGCACTGTCCTTTTCCCTGACCCCATCTAGGAAGATCCTGTTTACCAACCTTCTTGCACGAATTGGTTAAATTTGCCCCCAGTTGTTGTTTGTGATTTGCTGATTAGTTTTGCTAACGAATTAACTAGTGCAACCGACCACTTGCAGAGTTATTCTCAGTGTAATGAATGTAATTATTTAGCACTAAACCAGGACAGCATCTTTCTGTCTCTGTGACAAGCATAATTCTCTCTTCTCCCATTAGCCACGTTCCCTGGTCTCTGTAAACCAGTTATTGACCTGCTCATTTAAGGGGATTCAGTCTAAATGTGCCTTCCCTTATTTAACTCAACCAAGCTCCTATAATTTCTCCTTGCCGTACGAGGTGAGCATGTAAAGAGTTCATTGTTCATTTATTGTGAACCAAGCAAGGCATCAGAAAGCTATTCTGAGAGAGAGATGCTCAGACTCCTGAGCTCTGCTTACTTGTCTCTGGTTATAATGGATACAAACCCGTATGGGGCTGAGCGAGCATCATGTAAGCTCCATAGGAAATCTGAGGCAATGAATCATGGAGCTGGATGCCTGCTGAGGAGTGTGTGTCTGAACAGACTACAAATAGACAGAAAAGAGGCTTAACCAAGTAGCTTTCATATGGCAGGAACGCATATATTAGACCTAAGAGGACACTGTTTGGATGAGGATGTTTATATATAAAGGATAGTAATAATTCTTCCAGCCAGACTCTGAGAGCACAAGCCCTTAGTGAAGAACAATGCCCCTTGGGCACACATCGACATGTTTCAGGCATGTCTTCTGCCACCATTTAATATCCTTTTTTTAAAAAAAAAATAATGTCACACAATATTGAATCACCTTGGCCATGATGTATTATGTCAGGGCACACACGATGAGACACAGTGAGATGTGACTGGCGAAGCCGAAAGTAAAGATTAGATGTCACAAATTAAAGAAGAAGAAACGGCCATCATTCATGACTGAACTTCCCTTAGAAACCGCTGAAAAATTAAGAGTCTAGAATTACACAAGAAAGAAAGTTGTGCATAAAGTGTTTGAGAGATTCTTTTCCCCTTTCTTTCACTCAGATTTTCTTCAAAAAGCAAGTGCTGTATGCTGTACCCAGCCTCTATCTGAAGCAGCGTAATTGTGCTATTTAAAACAAAACAAAGCAAAAAGCAAGCCCTAAACACACCCACCTTAGGGAAACCTAGTTAACATTTTTATTAAATTTTTATGTTTGAATAATGATACTTTAATATATCTTTTCCTTGACTGCAATTCCCAGAGTCCTTTTAAGAGTAACTTGGCTTGACAGCCTAGGAATTTTGAGATAAAGAAAAGACAAATTAGGAGCAGGTGTGCTGGGGGAGCAAGATGGCAGAGGAAAGGCTTCTGGTATGAAGAGGATAGGAACAGCCTTG
>CABHPQ010144569.1:17714-38180 GCA_902168405.1 Peromyscus aztecus
CACGGGAGCAGAGAGAGAGAACTGGAAGTGGGGTCAGGCAGTAAAACTTTAAGACCCACCCCCAGAAATGTCCTGACTCTAGCAAGGCTCTATAATCAGCAGTTCCCAACTTGTGGGTTGGGATCTGTTTGGTGGTAGAATTACCTTGTCAAAACGGGGGTCACCTAAGACCATTGGAAAACACAGATATTTACATAATGATTCATAACAGCAGCAAAATTACAGTTATGAAGTAGGAACAAAAATAATTTTATGGTTGGGGGTCACCACAACATGAGGAACTGTGTTAAAGCATTAGGAAGATTGAGGTGTGCTGCTCCGTAACAATCCCAAGTAGCAGCACCTGGAGGACAACTGTTTAAGCAAATGAAACTATGGGAGACATTTCTCATTCAAACCACAGCACCAAAAGTTGATACATTGCTATTTTAGGTTCAATGATTACTATTATTTGCTCTCAATGTAAAGATACTATTGCACCAATGCAAAATGCTATAGTTTCACATGTACAATTTTTGGCAGCCCATTACTAAAACAAAGACTTACTGTATGATGTGTTACCAGTACTTATTTAGAAATACTATGTTTAATACTTTGTACATGCTCTACTACTATTTTGTTTCTAGACTCTCCTGGCGTATTTGTTTCTTCTTCCTTAAGTATTTCTTTTGGAATTTCTCTCTCTGCCAGGATTTAGCTATTATAATTGTTGTTTGTTTGTTTAGTGGATAGTTGTTTGGCTTTGTTTTGTTTTGTTCTTTTGAGTTAGAGTTTTTTTTTTTTTTTTTTTTTTTTATAGAAGTGAGGCTCAGATTCACCATTCTGGCACCTCTGCCTCTCAAGAGGTGGGATTTCTGGAGTGCTCTATGAAGGTCTGTGAGTGAGATAATATCTAGCACTCTTCTTCAGGAACCGTTTAGACCACACCACCCACCTCTTAGCTAGAAATTATTGTGGCTATTTTAGCTGCTTTTAATTTTAATTATTGTAGTTTTATTATGCTGTATCTATAGGTTTATGGTGATCTATTTATTTGTATGTTCATATATTACTTCATTTAATTCTACTTGAAAATTTTTTATCATATTTTTACTAAATCTAGAATATTCTCAGCCCCTTTCTCTTATGGTAGACTGTGTGGTATTCCTAAAGAGACTGATATCCAGAACCTGAGTGTGTCAGGAGCCATGCAGCCTAGTCTCAGTTCAGCATATGGCTACCTGTCCCACGAGTTTCCTTGGGACAAGGCACCTGTGGAAATAGATTTTCACTTGGCAAGCATCAGTAGTCCATGGGACAATATAGGAATTTGCAAAATTTGTGTGACTCACAGACTCCTTTCTCTCTCTTTATGGTGTTGATTCTTTGGGTGGTTTTTAGTTTTGTCAATCACACGTGCAACAGCTGTAATTTTCCGTAGAAATTCTGTTCTTTCTTGAATATTTCCCCCTAAGATTCAGCAGGAGACTGATGCTTCTCTTATCTGGAATTACCAGCTACAACTCCTAATCCTAAGAACTTTTCTGACTCAATAGAGACAGTTAGGTATATATGAGAAAACAACACTTGGAACACTGAGTCTTACAGTTCTGGAGAGGAGTTAAGGCATGCATACACAGAATAGGGGGAAAGTGTCAGGAATATATATAGTGCCAACTGTTGAGAGTAAGTTCTTTGGACACCAAGCAGATAGAACCAATGATAGGATCTAGTATGATCCAATGGGGAAAAAAGTGCAATGTAAATTATGGGATGGAGAGATCCATCTTTATCATTCATAGCAATGTATGTTGGTGGGAAAAGTATGGTATTGTGAGATGAGAAAAGAATGCCTTACCAAAGTCTGCCTTTTATAGAGAGATTGGGACATGGGACCCTCTTGTAGAAAAGGGAGCTGTATAAAAGCATATCTTGCAGACATGAAAGAATTGTTTGGTTAGGAACATTGTTGTCCTTAAAATATTGTTCCCATGTCTATTACTTTTTAACTTGGTAACCAGGAGTAGCTGCCAGCTGACATAAGTGCTGTGAGAGCAGGATGTGTCTGGCTCGATATTTAGTTAAGCCTGCAAAAACACTGAGCTCTACCTCTAGAATAAGGTGATGTAGGGGGTAGGAAAGTGTATTTGTGGAAACATAAAGGGGGGCACTGGGGGTTTATAATGAGTACGATATATTTCTTAAAATATTATGTATTTCTTAAATATATAAACAGCCAATAATAAAGCTGTTCATGTAAGCCTGGTAGAAAAAAACATCTGTTAAAGTATAAATAAAGACACTCAAGCTATCTGGGGGTCACTTGAGTGCAATCCACTTGGTGTTCAGAATTTTTCCTTGTGCCAATGCCCCTTCCCCTCTCAGGACCTGAACCTGAGCCAAGGCTAGACCCCAGCATGAGTGTGATGGTTAATTACAGTTGTCAGCATGACTAGATTTAGATTCACCTAGGAAGCATATCTCCAAATGTATCAGTAGGGTGTCTTCTGATTTAACTGAGGATTGACTGAAATTCTACCATGAACATGAGCAGCCCACACCCAATGAACTGCAGTCAAGGGCAGAATAAAAGAGGAAAAGTACACTTATCTCTCTGTGTGTCCTAAATAAGGATACAATGTAGCCAGTCATTTCACACTCTGCCACTACACCTTCCTACCATTATGGACTGTATCCTCAGACCATGAACTAAAGTAAACCTTTAAACCCTTAAGTTGCTTTCAATCAGCTGTTACCATCACAGTATCGAGGAAAATACGAATGTTACCTTGTGTGGCAAAAGTACTTTTAAATGTATCTATTTCCCATTTCTCATTTCACATATTTATTTATGCAATATATCTATTCTTGTTTTAGCAATGTGAAAATGCTCCTCTAATCTTCTATTGAGTTATTCTTATGTCCTTGATGCCTTAGTTACTTTCCTGTTGCTGTGACAGAACATCAAGCAACTTACAGAAGAAAGCATTTAACTGGGGGCTTGCTTATAGTTTCAGAAGGTGAGTCCATGACCATCATGGCAGAGCGCAAGGCAGGAGGCAGGCAAGCATGGAGCCGGATCAGTGGCTGAGAGCCTACATCTTATCTGCAAATTGAAGGCAGAGAGAGAATCAAAGACTGGGCCTGGCATGGGCTTTTGAAACCTCAAAGTCCACCCCCAGTGACACACCTCTTCCAATAAGGCCATCCTTCCTAATCCTTCCCAAAACAGTTCTACCAACTAGGGACCAAGCATTTTTTTTTTTAAATATAAACCTATGGGATCCATTCTCATTCAAAACTCCATACTTGACTACATTTTTTTTCTAGATAGTCATTTTAGTGTTTTCAGGTCTTCATTATTTTCTTTTTTTGAATGTATTTTATACTTAGATGTCCTTCAACATTTCCATACATTTTAAATCTACTCTGTTAAAACTTCTTAGCTCTGTCTCTGGAAGTCAAAGAGGCTTATTACAGGTGTGTGCTATTCTGCTGACTCTCCTCTACAATGCACTGCTTCCCTAACTGCTGGCAATGTTGAAAATGGAGCTTATACTCATCTGGACTGTGGGACCCCTATGCTGTGTGTTTGGGGTGCATGTCTCTTACAGTATATTTAAATATGTTTACTTCAGATGCCATAGACGTGTCATCAGTTAGAGGATAACTTTATTTTACATTTTAATTAAAATATATCACTTCCTCCTTTCCCCTCCAATATCTCCCATGTCTTCTCCCTCCAAGTCCTCCCATGCCACCGCTTTCACTCCCTCTCAAATTGATGGCCTCTTTTTCTTTAATTATCATTGAGATACATATAATGCATGAATATATAAATTCAACTTGCTGAATTTATTGATTGTGGCTTGTATGTATATGATTTCAAGGGTAACAGCTTTGTATTGGGTAACCCATTAGCAGGTTCATCCCTGGGAGAGGCTAATTCTCACTCTCTCTGTAGTCATTAGTTGTCTGTTGTTCTTTGTCTAAGGGTGGGACCCTGTAGGTTCCCCTTCTGTGTTAACATGTCTATTGATAGATATTGTCATTGTTCAGGTCTTTTTTAGGCATCTATAGCGTTAAGGTACCATGGATATAACTTCCATATTAGTTCTGGAAGACACAATCTCTCAGCAGACTTTCTGGTCCTTTGATTTTCACAATCTGTCTACACCCTTTTCTTCCATGTTCCCTGAGCCTTAGGTGCAGGATTGTGTTGTAGGTGTTTCCCTTGGGGCTGGGCTCTTCACAGCCATAGATCTCTGCATTACTACCAGCAGTGGTTTTTCTGTCATCATCTCCACTTGCTCTACGTAGAAGTTTCTTTGATAAGGAGTGGGAGCTACGCTGATCAGTGGACATGAGGATGGGTTTTAGAATTCGATAAGGAATGACGATAGTCTAGTAAACTAATGATAGTAAGTTATTTTCTAAGATCCATGACCCCACTAGCTCTGGATAGTTAGCTAGGTTTCTAATACCGGACATGGCTTCCCTCCTACTGAGTGAGCCTTCATTCCCATTAGACTGCCAGTACGTGATTGTACCTTGGGGTTATCTTGTCATGCTGGTCATTGCTATAGTGCATTGACATCACAGCTGTCGATTGTTTCTCTTCTTTGTCAGTGTATGTAGTCCTTTCTGGTACTGTGAAAGCTAGACTGCATGGAGGCTTTCAGGTTGGAAACCACTTGAATCTTCCAAGTTCAGTGTCTAGAGTGTGTGGTGTCTTCAGCAATAGGGATTTACCTTCAACTTCTAAAAGGCAACCAAGGGCAACAGCAATCCCCTCCATTGTTTTGGGAGTCACTTGCACAACCCTCAGCAACAACCCAACCAACAACATGATCAGAGGTTTCTCATGCCTGGTGCTGAGGTTTTCGTTACATAGTCTCCGGCTCCTGTGCCATGGCCAGCCCACGTAGCATAAGTTCATTTAAGCTACACTTTCACATATTATGTATAATTTTAGGCAAATATAAAAATAGTATAATTTCTTGAGGTTTTAGGAAGCATTCTTGATGTTATTCCTTCTCTCACATGCCTTTGTTTTTCTAGATATAGGTTATCTCACTCAATATATATTTTCTGGTTTCAATTATTTACCTGAAAATATCATAGTTTCATTCTTCTTTACAGCTGTATAGTATTTCATTGGTATATGTAACACACTTTCATTACCATTAATCAGTTAGAAAAAAATCAAATAAAGCAGAAACCCACAGAGTGGGAGAGAATGTTTGCCAACTGTACATCTGACAAAGGATTAATATCATAAATATATAAAGAATTCCATAAACATAGCCAGAACAACAAATGACCCAGTTAAAAAAATGGTCTATGGGTCTAAACAGATAATTTTCAATAGAAGAAATAAAAAATGACTAAGAATTGAGTTTCTACCTGGCTGATTTTCATTTTATCCTGCAATCTTAGGAGTTAGTACTAAGAATTTTATAGTTCCGTGTTTAAAACTTCTCTAGAATTTGAAGATCAGCATATGTTTTTAAATGTTTTCAACGAAACTGGTTATGAAGTGAAGCTGTTTCTCTGATGTGCCCTTGATGTAACTACTACAAGGGATTATGAGTTTGGTTGGAGGTTCAAGCTTATTTTTTGGTAAAGTCATCCAAAACTTAGGATTCAATTTTCATAATCAACCATAAATCCTGAAATTTTAGCTTGCTTTTGTAAATTTATCAATTTAACTTTTAAGATTAATTTTCTGCAGTGGAGATACATAGGAAGCATAGTTTTCTTCATACAGGGTTGTCAATATCTTTCCAAGCATAAGTCTCACTTTATAAACAAGAGTGTGGCTACAGTTTTCCTGCCTGGCCCATGGTCAGGATAAATCTCTTTCACCTGCCAGTCCCACAGCCGCTCAGACCCAACCAAGTAAACACAGAGGCTTATATTGCTTACAAACTGTATGGCCCTGGCAGGCTTCTTGCTAACTGTCCTTATATCTTAAATTTATCCATTTCTATAAATCTATACTTTGCCATGTGGCTCGTGGCTTACTGGCATCTTTACATGCTGCTTGTCCTGGCGGTGGCTGGCAGTCTCTCCCTCCGCTTTCCTGTTCTTTTTATTCTCTCTGTTAGTTCCGCCTATACTTCCTGCCTAGCCACTGGCCAATCAGTGTTTTATTAGCAACACATTTGCCATACAGAACATCCCACAGCACAAGAGTCTAATTGCAGATTTAGTAGCTTATGGTTTGAATATAAATAAGATGTTTGAAATATGATATAAAGTGAAACCTGATATAGTTCCCGAGCCTCATAAGCTTTTTAAAAAACCTCTTATTTTTGTTCCCATTTCATAATAAAAGGATTAGTGTTTGCTTACAAACCATGTGGATATTAAAGAAAATGATAATAATCATATAACTTGCTACTGACTATTAAGTGATTACTCTGGCTAGATGTTGTTATAAATATCCTATGTGTGTTATCTAATTAATTCTTTGGAATAATCCTATAGTAGTATTAGTCCAATTTCACCTATTTTTAGATAAGAAAACTAATGTTTGGCAAGGTGCCGAAGGTCATACTGCAGGTAAGCAACCAATCTGGGATTTGAATACAGATTCAAAGCATTTGTTCTTAAACCTCTAGAAATACGTGGTCTACAAAGAAAAGATACATAAACAAATATCTATAAATTGAGTTAATAAATGTGAATTTTAACCTTGGGTTTATGTAAGTAAGCTCTAAGCCATTGGAATATCATGTCTGCTAAGTTTGCTTTTGTGTGAGGTCACATGACTTTGGACAGTGTCAGTCCCTCCAGATAGCATTTAGAAGGAAAGATGACTAAGCCAGAAAGGTCAACAATGGGCAGGATGCTTTGATCAAGAGTCTCAGATAGCCCAGAATCTCAGATCTAGCATGTGGGTGTCAGATGATCATGGTTACATGACTCACACACATTGAAAACTGTAACAGCAGTTTAAAGGGATTCTGTGGGCTCACAATAGTCTTTGCATATTGTCACACATTGATCTCAGGAAAAGTTCCCATAGAGAGAGTGGGACTCAATGAGGGAAGTCACCAGGGCATCTGTTTGGTACTTTGCTAGACTGTACCCTGGGCTTTCTTTCTTTTGCTAATTTTAAGCTAAGTCTTTTTTCCCTGTACCAAACCATAACTACAAATGTTAACTGAAACTGAAGGTGACATTGAGATAGTCCAGAGCTTGTGCCTAGTGTCAGAAGTGAGTGTGGATTGTGTTCCTATGATTGTGTATCTGGCCAGCTTTCCACAAACCTAGGGCTTTAGGAAGTCACAGGAAACAGAAGACAGCAATGCATTGAGAAGTTGAAAAATCCAGAGTTTAGGCCATAGTTTAAGAAAGTTATTCTAGAAACAGTGAACTGTCCATGCAAAAGAAAGCATAAGAAAACAAATATAATACAATTTAATTAAATAGACCAGGTGTAAATGCTACCAACCAACTAATCAACAAAACAAATATCAATTAAATTATAATATATGATAAATTAAAGCAATAGCCTCATGATTGAGATATTAGAAGTATCATAAGAGTAATAAAGGTAAAAGCAATTATTAGAAAAGTTATTCTGAATAAATGTGGTCAATACACTTGGAATTTCAAGGCCAAGAATACCTGAGAAATATTGATGAGTACAGTTGACAAGTAAAGTATTTGGAGAATAATAGAAAGTTAGACTCTAAAATTGGTGTGAAATATTCCAGTGAGCCAGTTTCTTTGATAAGAACTCAGCATCAAGTATGTCTTTCAACAGTCATAACATTTTAGGGTGACATTGCATGTGCAACAAAACTGAAGTTCCAAGAAGCGACAGCATTCCCCAAGGTCAGAGAGCTATTAAATTGGGAGACTAATGTGTTCAAGTAGATCCTTCTTGTTATAGGGTACCTATTCAAGGGATTGCACTGTACCTGTAACTGAGACCTTAAAGGGGGTGATGCGCTGGCAGTACCTCTTTAAAATATCACTAGGCATTCTGGGGAAAGACTGCTAACAAAGAGACTAGTGACCTTTGGCAATTGTCTGAGCTGATGATTTATGGCCATAAACTAAGCAAAGGTAGCAGATGAGATACAGAAAGGAAGAAGAAAGCAAGAACAGCTCTGAGTTTCCTAGGTGTGTTATGTTGAGAGTCATGAAATGTACGGGGGCAGGGGTGAAATGTGGTCAAATTCAAAGGTTTGTGAAGTCCCAGGTACCTGTGAGACACCATTATTAAGATATCGCATGCATCTGAAGGAAGTACCCGAGGCATATTTAGATGTCATCAGTACATGTCCAAGTTGAGAACATCCAAACAAATGAAATAACCCCAGGGCAGCACAGAGAGGCAGAGAAAATGACCAAAGCTGGTTCCCAAAGGAACTCTAACATTTAAGGGAAACTAAAAGTAGCATCTATAACTGTCAAGAGAGAAGCAGGAAGAAGGTCATTCTGCCAGTGTGCAGGGAAAGAGGAATCAACAGCAGTACTGCCGAGATGGGACACAGGCAAAGAATGACAATTAGGTCATTCAAAATGGCCTGAGCAGACACTGGTTGGTGATCATGATTAATGAAGACCAGAATTATATTGTACTGAGTTTAAAATGAAGTATCAGTTAGTGTTTGCTGTGTTTTTCAACATTTGCCTAGATTCATCCATATGGGATATAATTTAGGCCACAAACAGCTGGGTGATTTTCCAGCACTGAGTTGGATTTAGGCAGGCTTTTTTCTATTGGTGGTTGGTCAGCTATTGATCAGCTATTGGAGATTTTCTGGCTGTCAACTGGGTTGACCATGTGTTGCTGACACTATTTTGCTCATATGACATCCCAACATCCTAACAGAGACTCAAGACAGTAGATGAAAAATGGAAGAATTCTTTCAAATAGGAGTTGGGATGGCACATTATCACCACTGTTCCACTCTATTAGTCAGAGTAAATCCCAGCCATACTCAATGAAAAGGGAAATAGACTTTTTCTCTGGATGGAAGGAGCAGCAGGCACTTTGTAAGAGGAGGCAAAGACTGATTAAAAAAAAAAAACTGGGACCATTTGTTGCAACCTACCAGAGATGGTAGTAAGTAGATAGTAACATGCACTATTGCCTAGCATCATCAGTGAAAAAGCTGTGATGTAACAACAAATTCCCTTGAAGAATAAAGAAGTTTCTGCAAGGCTTTTATTCTCTTTAGCAGGATAATAAGGTTTGCCTGTGGAGTTCTGACGTCTTCAGCTTTATCTCGTGTTCTGTAAATCATCAGCATTCATCTGGTTTTCTATTAAAAGTCACCACAAACACGACCCATTCCCAAATTCAGAAATATCTGAACTTTTGTATCTATTTGAAGATGAAAATATTTTTGTCTGACCTGGGAAGATGTGTTCTTGTTGAATCCCATTTTCCAATTAGTCACTGTGGTTTTTAATACAACTTTCCTCCTCTGAGAAGCAAATGCTGTAACAGAATTGTAGTGTAGAGAAATTGGCAGAGGAACTCTTACCCAGGACTTTCCACATATAATTTAATTTAAGCATAAAGGATGTTTTATCAGCCTTCAGAAACATTTTTGTTTCATCAGTGGGGACATGTTAACTAGCTAGTTGACATACAAATCTTTTGCTACAAGTCCTACATATCTGAGAAGCCTGCTTGTATGGAGTCACAGAAATGCAGCTTAGGAGTCTCAATGGATCAGGGAACAGCTCTCTTTATACTATAATTAGTATCCAAGTGTAGGGTGTTATGATGTCAATATAAAGCCACCTTTCTTTGTAGGGTAGCTTAATGAGATGTATTGAAAAACAAATTTATTGACACTCATTGATAACTGAGAAGTCTGTATCACCAGGAGGCCAAGACTTCTCACATCGAAGAGCCAATCATAATAACAGTAGCAGTAATAATGACAAAGGATACCCAGTGACAGGTGCTGTAAGTGGATTTATTATAATTGTTCCAGTACCTACCAAGCAGAAGCTAAGAGCTAGTCTCAGCATATTGAAGGTGATTGTTAATTTTTAACAGAGCTAATGTTTATTAGTGACAGATGATAAGCTTTAAGTATCTTAGGAATAATAAATACACTGGTCACATACCTCGTATCTGTCACAAATAGGTCTTCAAGGCCTGTGGAGTTAAGAATCCTTTGTTTGCCCTTGGAGACCTTGCATACACAGATGATTGCAGAATGCACCTGAAGAAATCGAGGCCAAGTTCTCACATTTTAGCACTGAAAATCATGGGAGAATGTGTGGCACTCTCTCAAACCTCTGAGGCTCTAGTGAAGTCCTGAGACAAGGCAAAGTTCATCTCGGATGTTTTAGCAAATAGAACTGTTAGAAAATGTTTCTCTTGTTCCCTGGCCCTGTTGAATTTGTAACACTTAAACACCTGTGTCCATCAAACAGAACACACAGGATCACAGCTAGAGCTGTTCTTGACTTTGCAATTTCATTGACTGACAGTTTAATATCTATTTATTTTCACATCTGACACTAGTAAAGACAGGCTGGCATCATGAATGCCAAGACATTATGCTGACAACTGTATTTTTTTTTTCCGTCTTTGGGGGTGGTGGTGGAGAAAGGTTCAACATTGTGAAGGAAAGTGTTCTTTTCAACTACCACAGCTCCAATAAAGACCAAATTATAGTTCAGATATAATTGGCAGTAGCTATTGATAGGTTACCTGTAATATTTATATAGACGTTGGTACATTCAATTTGAGATTCACTAGTAAACTCACTGCTACAACTACACTGCGGAACAGAATGTGTAATTATACTATTTAAACAGCTGAAGCAGCTGCCTTGACTGTGGACTATGTAAACAGTGTTTTCCAGGCTCAAATGGAATGTTTCCGATATGGTCTCTTGTTTTCAGCCTCTCCTAAAGTGTCTGAAACACAAACCAGAGTTCTGGCTCCACCCAGGCTTCCATAGTATCAGAGCGACGCTCCGGATGAGAAACAGCTGCACAGTGAAAGTAAGGTGGGATTTAAAATCTCAAGCAAGCCCACAGCCACAGAGATGGAGCGTGTCACGGGCTCCATGCACAGTACATTTAGTTTCTGTATGCTGGAACAGACAGCAGCAAAAGCCTTCGCCTCCTCCATACACCTGTTATCTAAACAAAAAAAAATAACTCAATTTTACTGCACTGCTATGTATGGCTGGGGACATATTAAGAAGATGCTGAGATCATTGAACTTTTCCTTCTGCCATCTTGGGGGTTTTCCCAGGTTTAGTGGTAAGGTCTGATGATTCACAGCAGCAGATTCGCCATGCAGCCATCATGGCTGTACCTGCCTCATAATCTGGCAGTACTGAATGGATGGACTTGGCTGCCTAACAGGTTTAGCACTGAAGCACCCAATTACATCTTACAGTCCTCCCCCACCCCATGTCATTTTGCCAAGTCCTCTAGGAATGAAATATGCTCTCTAAACTGAGGGTTTTCTTCGAGTACATTCATTGACAGAAATTAGTCCTGAGATGGATTGTGGATTTCCACAAAAATCACATTAATTTCAGTTCTTGGCAATTACAGGATAATTAGTGTGATTGATGTAGCAGCCTCATAAATAAATATTTTGGAGGCATACAGGGTTTTGGTTTGTTTGCTTGCATTGGTTTTTGTTGTATTTGTTTGGTTAGGCTTCATTGTTGGCTGAAATAAGACCTGACTTAGACCTGGGGTTCCTGGGGGTTTTCTGCAAAGGGTCATTCGGGAAGAGACAAGGGAAGGAATGAGTCAGGACCCTACTTTCCTCTAAATTATTAATCCGTCCTGGAGCCTGATTCCTGTGAGCTGAACAGTCACTCCCCATCTGCTGAGTCTCCGTCTCTCTTTTAGCCGACTCCTTTTCCTTTGACTGTCCTCCTTCTTTACTGGCCTCCAAACAACGCTGACACACGGTGTTAACTCTTCTCCCCCAGGCTTCTGGTGGTTTCCTTTCCTGCTTTTATTATCCACCATTTTTTCATATTTTGCAAGTTTAAAATCTCCCAGACTTGGTAAAAAGAAATAAGGAAATAGAAAGTATTTCCAGAAACAGAATGTTAGGAAGTTGTTGGGAAGAATGGAAAAATCATGAGTTTAAAAAAAAAAAAAAGGAAGCCGGGCGGTGGTGGCACACGCCTTTAATCCCAGCACTCGGGAGGCAGAGGCAGGCGGATCTTTGTGAGTTCGAGGCCAGCCTGGTCTCCAAAGCGAGTTCCAGGAAAGGTGCAAAGCTACACAGAGAAACCCTGTCTTGAAAAATACGGATGACCAAATAGACAGTATTAAGTGCATACAGATAGTATGCTGTTTAAAAGAAGAGGGTCAGATGTTGATTTGACTGACAGAGAGTGGAAAACACACCCAAAAGTGCCTGAGAGTGAAAGACGGGATTCACATCCCTTTCTGTTCTACCATCCGTGTGACCTGGCCAAGTCGGGCTGCCCATGAAAAGAGAAGGGTGCACTGCAAGACACCTTCTGTCTGTGACGCTAATGCAGGAGTTTGTGCTATTGAAATTCCATCTCCTATGCACCCCTTCCCAATGTGCAGGAACCAAACAATTCAGGTATGAATACAGAGAAAAATATCCTGCAGAAGTAAGTCTAGAGTGGAGGGCTGAGGAGAAAGCTCAGTTAGCATAAGGCTTGATGGGCAATTGTGAAGGACTGTGTTTGTTCTCCATCACCCACATGGTTATAACCCCTGAACTGGGAGGCAGAGACAGGATGACCCCTGGGACTTGGTGGCCAGCCAGTGTGCCCAAATTGAGAGCTGTACATTCAGTGAGGGACTTTGACTCAAAAGACAAGTGAGAAGTAATTGTAGAGGACACCCGATATTGACCTCAGGGCTTCACACACATGCACACAGGTATACACTGTGAGCAGGGGTACAGTTAAACCACCACACTAGGCCATTCCATGAGTGGAAAGAAGATGGTTGATTTGGGGAAGATCAAAGCTGCTGTGATGGCTGCCTCTTGGGAGGCAAAGAAGTTAGCAAAAGATAAGGAAGCCTTGCCAGTTAGAAAGGAAACGGGCTGAAATGATAAGGAAGCCTGTAAACTGGAACAGCCTGGAAGTTAGAGTAGTGGTGGGGGAGGTTTGCAAGCCAGAGCAGCCAGGGAGCTAGCATGAGGCTTTGATATATGTTACAGGTATGTGCTAATAGGGACTGGATGCCCCATTTGTCAGAGGCAGGGGGAGATAAGGGAAGTGGCTCCTCCTTACAGACAGAAAGTCTGGTTTCTGAGGAATGCTGAGTGTAAGCTTTAGCCTACACACCAGCAATCTTTCTGCTCACTCTGTCACAGAGTCCAGCCCAAGCTCAGCCCAGATAGTCTTTTTGTCAGTGGCACTGCTGCTGTGGGTGTTCAGGGCTTACAACCTAACACAATGAATTCACACATAAGTCCATACACATGTAGATGTGAATTCATGCATGCACTGCCACACACATTATTATACCTAAACCCATTTTTCTAAAAGTAAATTTATTCCCTGTGCTTCTTCATTGAGTGGAAAGAAAACAACCACCTGTTTTATGTGATATCAAATCTGGTCATTCCATTGCTGTCTACTTTCGTGCTAACAGTGATGGCTCCTTTCCCTTCCTGCTGCCACTTCAGGCCTTACTCTGGGGTCTCTAGCAACTAGAATCCTGACACAGTGTTGTTCTACTAGCCAGCTAGTCTGACTCCCAGACATGACAGTGGAACTGGGAAGAAGATGAGCCTGTCATATGACCATAATATTGGTGTTTATATCCTCATAAAAAGAATAGAGTTTTAAGGGTGAGTATAATTCTCCATTATAATGTCATCTTTGAAAACAAAGCTATTTTGCTAAAGTGAGCTAAGTAGGCAGACGGTCAAGTGAGGCAGAGCCACAACTCAGGCACTTCATTTGGGCACTCAGAGATACTCTTTGGGGGTTATGGGAATGGATGGAGAGATGGCTCAGCAGTTAAGAGTCTGGACTACTCTTGTAGTGGACCTGGGTTTATTTCCCAGTACCCGTCAAGTAGCTAGTAACTGCCCATAACTCCAGCTCCATGAGCACTGCACTCATGAGCCCATACCCACACCCAGGCACACAAAGACGTGAAGGGCTACTTCTTTGAATATGCGATTGTAGAATTTCTCACAGAAGTCTTCTTGCTATAACCTATGTCAATATAAGGGGTTCAAGAGCCAAAGCTCCAATGCCAGCAGCCACAACTGACTAAGAACATCCTTAGTGGGAACTATAGCTAGAAACCCCTCATCAGTCTTTTAATTATTATTATTTTAATTATTCCTCAACAGGAACTCTCAACACAAAAAGAAATTCTTATAACTACTCTCTGGTTTTAATATGAGGAATGGACAGTTTGAGACTGACTTATTACTAAATTGCACTTATGAGCATTTTATTTACTTACATGTACACAAAGCATAGTAGTTTTCCTTTATAATGTATTAAATGTCTTTTCCTGAGGACTGTATTATACCACCCATGATATACTGTGGATGTTGTATGGTACTATACCTGGGAAGACATGAACAAATATCTACCCAAGGTGATGAACTAATGAGTTTCACTGAGGTTGCTTACAGGACTATGGGTGAGGGGTTACATACGAGAGCATAAACGGCACAAGACAGATGCACCACCAAAAGTCCACCCCAGCATGGGTAACATCTCACAAACACTGGAAACAGTACGTACTGCACAACTTTCAGGCGGCAGGACAGAGAATGTCTGTTTGCCTAGTCTGAGAGTGTCCTACAGTAGACTTCCCTGTAGATACAAGCTTGGGGAAGGAGGTGCCTGGTAAATCTGATTAGTTTTAGGGCTTTCTGAAGCTTTTGAGTTCTTTACTTTCTGAGTTTTAAAATGTCTAGCTGCATAGGGAATTGTTTCACCTCCCTTCAAAATAGTGATTCTCAACCTGCGGGCTGCAATTCTATTGGGGCCATCCGATGACCCCTTCACAGGGATCACCTAAAAGATATCCTGCATATCAGGTATTTCATTATGATTCATAACAGTAGCAAAATACAATTATGAAGTAGCAATGAAATAATTTTGTGGTTGGGGTCTCCACAACATGAAGAAGTGTATTAAAGGATTTCAGCATTAGGAAGGTTGAGAACCACTGCTTTAGAACATTCTGTATCTTAATGAAGCTTCCCTTCAAGATTGAATGTTTTCTCTTGGAGGAAATCACTACATTACATAAGCTATTGGTTCAAATGTTCATACCTCAAATACAGACATTTGGAATGTCCAAATTTATGAAATGTCTTTACAAGTTCAAAATGGCTCCCCTGCCAATCAAATATTTCAATCATCATTATTGCCTGGGAAAGAGATAATAAAAGCAGTACAGTTCTGAAAACCTATAGGGACATTTAGCTGCTCTTGCTCTGAGATGTTTGGACTGATTGCTGCTTATCTCCCACAAGGAATCACCACAACACTGCTCCTGTTAAGTAGTTTCACAGTTGTGTGTCTTGGAGAATTGCTCTTGGTCTCAGGATTGCAGAATGCATTTGAGCTACTCAAATGGTAGGCATAACAACAAATATCATTTAAAATTAAAGAGATATTCGTCTGTAATCAGCTCACAGATTGCAGGGCCAGATAAAAAGAGAAGCTGCCTAACAACTGAGTACTTCCCAGATCCTAGTAATTTTCTGTGCTAATTCAACTGCACATTTAGCATGACAGTGCTGCTCCTGTACACGGCTTGCCCATAACGAGTGAGTTGGGATCCAGCATTTCCATGCATTACATTTGTCTTCATAGTTACCTTGAAGAAAGATAAAAGGCAAGAAAGCATTTGTGTGTGATTTTATCTCCAAGCACACAGGGCAAGTAAGAGTCTAGACTGTGGTGTGACATCTGCTGTTGGGTGAAAGGGTCCCTTAACTACAAAGCCATTTAAAAGGCTCATTTCTACAAAATAGTTCACAAGGAAGAATAAGTATCTCCAGTTCTCATTGTGAAGTGATAGGGGGAACTCACACATTTAAAAAGATCCTCCCAAAACTCCTTAAAGAGAAACCAGCATGCCATTGGAAGTACTTAAATGTGCAGTCTTGGTTGCTCTCACAAAACAAATATGGAACTTAGCTCTTAGCTGTTCTGAGATGTGCCTAGGTGGGTGTTAACTTCCACATTAGCTGTGAATTGTGACATTTATAGAATTCTCCTGCCCAGGTACAGGAGAACAATAGTAGACTATTATGTAGACAGTGCTTCAAAACCAAAACGTCTTACTCTTCATAAATAAGCGAACATGCTTGTCAAAATTTACCACATTAAAAACCTTAAGTAAGCCCAAGGTATTGAGCTGTACTTTCACCTCCAAATAATGGACTCTAAAATTGTATTTGTGAAAGAGAGAAAACAAAGGATGAAAGAATTTGAATATTTTTGTTTAAAAAACCATGCATTACCCCCAAATTTTGTTTGCAGTTATTTGTTACTGTCCTAATGAGCATGTCCATAATCAAGTGTTTTCTTGGAAATCTCTAAAGAGAGTTACATTTTCAACTAGGGTTTGGAGTTCTCTCAAATACTGTGCACCTGGTATGTAGCTTCCCAAAGTAAAAGAAGCAAAAACTTCCATTCAATCACAGAAAACTAGAGAGTGAACATGATTATGATTCCTGGGCTGGTGGGATGGCTCAGCAGACAAAAGTCCCCTCCCTCTAGCCTCATGACCTGAGATGGATCCTGGGACCCATGTGGTAAAAGGAGATATCTACTCCTGCAATTTGTCCTCTGACCTCCACACTCACCCAATAGCACGTGTGCATGCACAAACTCATATTCACCTGTACACAGTTAATTGATTATTTAAAAGTGCAATTTAAAAAGTAAGTAAATAATACTTTTTCTAGGTGTGCAGGCTGTCTTCACACTTAAGTAACTGTCTCTGGTTTCCTAGGAAGTTAAGCCATGTAGTCACTACAAATGATAACTGAACACCACCCCAAGAGGGTGACTAGCCTATTTTTCATCATTCCATTTTCTCCTGAATAAAAGCTGATTTAAAATAAAACTTCATTCTTTGCTTATTAAATGAATATAAACATATTGCTTGAAGATGAAGGAGAGTCTGGCCTAGTTTTCTTCTCTGCTGCTGTTACAGAGCACTTACCAAAACCACTGTAGCAGGAAAAGGGTTTATTTGGCTGGCAGGTCCATCATAGAGAGAAGCCAAGTAATTCAAGACAGGAACCTGGAAGGTAGAACCGAAGCCAAGATCATAGAGCAGTGCTGCTTACTGGCTAGTTTCCTCTAGCTTGCTCAGCTACCTTCCTTAAACAGCTCGCACCCTTCAGGCCAGGAGTAGCACAGACCACAGTAGGCTAGGCCATCCTCCATCAATCAAGAAAATGCCCCCCTCAACATATGCCAATAGGCCAGCGTGATGGAGGCAATTCCACAACCAAGGTGCACTCTTCCAAAGTGCGTCAAGTTGACAACCAAGGATAGACATCACAGAGATACAAAATCATCCCCGAGTCTCAGCTCTCTCCACACCTTCCAGCCTCAATAGACTCCACAGAGGGCTGCCTGTGAGTGTGGTTTGTCTGGCTTTGCCTTTGTAGCCATCACTTTCTCCTCTAACAAAAGACACTCATTCCACCATTTTTCAATTAATCTGCTTTAAGCATCTTCTCAGTCTCTAATAGATGGGGTTTCTTTTCCCTCAGTCCTACCAAATACTCAATACATTATTTTTAGTTTCTATATTCAACCTTGCAATTTAAAACACATTTTTTTAGTCTCCATTTCTTGTTACACGATGGTAGCTCTTAATTCTAAATTTATAAAAACAATTGTATTGACCATCCCACGCATCTGTCCATCTCCTTTCAATTCCGTCTCTCACAGTCATAATCATCTCTCACAATCTAACTTCAGCTTTTCCTCATAAGAAAGCCTTTTGTTTTTGTCTCTGGGTGGGGTTTTAATGAACCAGTATTTTTAATATCACAGCTATGTAAATATTGCTCATTTCTGAGTCACAGAGTGCAACAATTCCATTTCCTCTGGAAATATGTACATGTCTTCTCATATATATATATATGCATATATGCAACTGCCTTGCAGTGTCCAGAAAACACTGTTTGGGGCCAATTTCCCTCCTCATACTATTCCTTGTTTTATTGCTTTTTCCCTCCCAAATTTGTATTTTTTTTTGGGGGGGGCAGTGCTCACCTAAAAGTTTCCTTCGATTTTCAACTGTCCAACAAATCTTTTTATAGCATTTTTTAGATTTTGAGAATGGAGAGCAAGGGAGAAGAAGAAACTGAAAGAGTAAATCCATCTTCTTGAAACAAAAGCTTTTACAAGTTCAACCTAATTGTAAACATCTCCCCCTTAAACAGGAGGCGGGATGGATTACACAACTATTAAAGACAAAAGAGTGCTGGGTTCAGCCAGTCATTTAGGGTGCACTTCCTGAACACACACAGACATCTCCATAAAAGGCTAAGCTCCCCACCAATCCCAATCAACCACCCACTGAAAAGTGATGGAAGTAAAATGACAGGTATTTAGTGCTGTAGAAATGGTTTAATCTAACAGTGTCTTGTTGGGTAATGCTCTGTCCAAAGTAATGCTGATTATGCCTGTTGTTATTATGCGGTTAATATTACTAAATTTAATATCAATACCCACGGAGAAGCAATGGTTATTTTTCATGGAAACTCCATGGTTCCAATTTGTACCAATTGAATGTTAAATAACTCACAAAAATAACTCATAACAAAGGGGCAGAAAGACATAATTTATGTGTCATAAATTGGATAACATGTTTCCATGAAAGCTAAAGCAACTGGGTACATTCAGCGTGTATGAAAGAAGGCTGACTTGGAACTCAACTAGTTTCACTAATTTCACTAAACAACAACAACAACAACAAAAAAAACTAAGAGATGAAGAGAAGGGAGTGGGAATAAGGTTAAACAAGTTTCTAGTTTTCTGTCTGCGAATAAAGGTTTGGCTAAAGCATCTCTTTTCAAGCCATTGTTTGTAAATCTAAAAATAACCTTCCCTTTAAGGAAGCCTCTGTACATAACCATTCTGTAGGAAGCCCTGAGGGCAGAGGAGACTTTTACTTAAGTGAAAAGCTAGCCTGAGAATCACCTTAAGGCAAAAGCCATTATATGCTTCTCTTCCATCCTTTGCACCAGCCAAAAGCAGAGCTTCCCACTGATATGAGCCAGTCCACAACTCAGCTCTCATTAGAGTCTATGGAAATCTGAAGCCTGCATCACCCAACGATGCTCATTAAGTGTCTAAAATTAGGCGTTATTTTCATGGGCAACAGCAGGCATTCTTTCATATAAAAACACATGCATATACTCAAGACATAATGTATACATAAATATATATTTGTACACATATGCAGATAGATATGGGATATTATATATACATAGAACATATACATAGTATACACATGGACACAGGACATATATCCTGTGAGCTTTCTGATTTGCAAAGTGCACTGAAAGATTTCACTAGTTCTCATGGCTATACTGAGACCAGATTTCACACTGGTACTAAAAAAGAGCAGCAGCAGATATACCCAAATACCACATGGATTTTGATTCTGGGGATTGATTATCTGCTCTCCCCTCTCAATTATTTGTTTATATCCTATTTTCAAAAGTGTTTAGGAGTGAGGAGTAATTCAGTTACTGCTTTCTAATGTATGAGAGTCATGTAAAATATTCCTCCAAGAGTAAGGAATGCAGAAATCCACCTCCAGTTGAACTTCACTTGATAATAAGGCTTAGTTTTCTGTTTGTTGTTTGTTTTTGTTTGTACTTTTTTCTCATTGTTAGGATTCTGTACATGCACAGCTCAGGGCCTGGCGTCTGGCATTTTACATCATCAGTGGGTGCTGGCAACTGTGCACCTGCCACATGGTCACACAATCCCTGCCTTAATCTCTTTCTGTGTTTCCTCTCTGTGCTCTCTCTCTCTGCTCCCGCCATCTTCCTTCCTCTCCAGGCCTGGCTCCTCCCTCCTATCCCCCATTTCTTTCTAATAAAGCTCTTCATAACTCTGGTAGTCGTGGCCGTGGCCCGTGACGTTTCCACTGGTAACCAGTGCTGCCACCAGTGCCGTTCACCATAGCCATCATTTGGTGCCGTGACTCAGATAGGAAGTTCTGCACACTCAGCATCTGGGGCTGAATGTCAGAAGCCTAACTGAGGACCTTCGACTGCCAGACCCACTTTTTTTTCATTTTCCCAGCCACTGGACCCACACACTACACCCACTGCCACCACCGAGTCTCCACCACATGTGTGATTGGTGAGTCCCGTTTCTTGCGGCTCCGCAGACTGAGGTATATTATTCGCAACTGGATCTCTGGGGGAGGAGGGTCCTTGGGCTGTGCTGGCAACAACACATTCTCTCCCTTGATGAAGTGGTCAATGCTGTTGGACCTATGGGGGGGGGG
>CABHPQ010144571.1:0-11616 GCA_902168405.1 Peromyscus aztecus
AGGAGAGTGGGGAGTGCAGGAGTGTCCCTATATCCCCTTCAAGGGCCCACCCCTCAACGAACTAGCTTCCTGCCACTAGACCCCACCACCTGCAGGTTCCAGTGCCCGGGAAGGACCAGGTTTTCCTCATAGCAGCTGTGAATTACATGCAAATTATTCGGCCTGAAATTTTCTCACTGCTTATTCATATGCTATTCATTTTAAAAATTCTTTTGTCTGTACATGTTCCTGAGTTTGTGTGTGTGTGTGTGTGTGTGTGTGTGTGTGTTACAGACAGTTGTGAGCATACGGATGTGGGTGCTGGGAACCTAACCCAGATCTTCTGCGGGAACAGAACATTCTTAACAGATGAACCATATCTCCAGCTCAGACATTTGCTTTTTTGCATATTAGGCCCCTAGGGCTGGAGTCCTTAACTGGAAACACCTAACGAGGTGGCACTTGTGCTGTTGGCCTTGGAGCCTTCAGTGTGAAACACACGATGCCTGTGTGGCTCACTGGTGGCAGACTCCTGCTTCGCCACGCACAACACTCCCTCTCCTTAGAGCTCAGAGTGGTGGGAGGAGGAAGGGATTTCATTCGGTGCACTAAGTCGCGGCTTTTGCTGGCACAGCACGCCCTAGAAATTGATCTCAGCTCTGAAGAGGAAGGACCAAAAGCACTCTGACTCCGTCAGTGAAAGGGAAATGTGTCTCTTCGTCAAGTGCAAGTTCTTAAGGCATGGCCTCCAGCAGTCCCTGGGCAGTCCTGATACAGGAGGAGAGGGAGTTTGGGAGAAAATAAAACACGAAGACATGGCAGTCTGCGTGCTGTGCGACATTAATTCTCTCTTGGCACGTGTGATGCGGCAGCTAGGCAGCGACAAGAAAATGAATACAGTGTTCCTAGTGCCAGGCTGGCTTGTGCATAAAGAGCCTTTAGTCCAGGAGAGGCGCGGTGTGACGCGCGCTTTCCATCTGGTGGGCCAGTTTCCAGGCCAGCTCAGCCTTGATGCCTGCCCCGCCCGCGGCCCCCCCCTCCTGGGGCGGCGCCAGCCGCTGCATTAGTGATGCCCACAGCCTCAACCAATGAGTGCCCTCCCTACCCACCACCCTCGAGGGCCAGGCACTCAGCAGGCTCAGAGCCCGAGGCAGCCCTGGCTCTCCTGTGTCTAGGATGTACATGGCTTACAGCTTGTATCTGTCATGCCTAGGTCGCTCAGCAGGCTTGGCTTATTTTTACAAGTGCCACCAACTGTGAAGTCACACGTCAGCTCACTCAGCTCACAGCTTGCTTTTAGGGCAACAAATAAGAGTTAAATACTGGAGGGAGTGGGGGCTAACTCATAAATCTTCTTGTATACATTAAAATGAATAAATAAGCATTTAGTTCAACTCTAAAAACCTACGTTCTAAATTTTCTTCTTTTTTTCCTTTTTTTTGAGACAGAGTCTCACTGTGTAGCCTTGATTGGCTTTGGACTCACAGAGATCTGCCTTCTGCCTCCTGAGAGCTGGGATTAAAAGTATACAAATGCTTAGCTAAATTATATTTTTTAAGCATAGATTTATTTTTTCCTCCCATCAGAAAAAATAATGTTTTGGGATTCATAATTGGCCTGAAAATTTAATGTCAATAGGTAAAATTGCTTTTTAATATGTTCCTGGGTATATCACAGGGGTAGGGCACTTCCTGTGGTGATTTCAATGAGAATGGTTCCATTGGCTCATGTGTTTGAATATTTGGCCCCCAGTTGGTGGAACTCTTTGGGAAGGATTAGGTGATGTAGCCTTGTTGAAGGAGGTGTGTCACTGGTGTGGGTTTGAGGTTTCAAAGCCCACACCAGGCCTAGTCTGGCTCACTCTCTGCCTGCTGCCTATGGATCTGGATGTAGGCTCTCAGCTACTGCTCCAGCACCATACCTGCCTGCCTGCTGCCATGCTCCCTGCCATGATGATCACGGACTAAACCTCTGAAACTATAAGCAAACCCCCAATTAAATACTTCATTTTATAAGTTGTCTTGGTCATGGTGCCTTTTCACCAAAGTCCTGGGTTTGATTCCCAACATTCACACAAGCATGCACATACATGTGTGCACAGGGGCATGTGTGCATTTGACACATGCACACACATGCACTCAAGTAAATAAATTAGTCAGATATTTGTCCATTGTGAAAATTTTGGAGAGTGATGGAGAGATGGCTCTGTGGTTAAGAGCAGTAACTGCTCTTCTAGAAGGCCTGGGATCAATTGCCAGCACCTACATGGTAGCTCACAACTGACTGTAACTCCAGATCCAGGGGATCTGATATTCTCTTCTGGCCTCTGCAGGTACCAGGCACACACACAGTGCACAGACATACATGCAGGCAAAACAACCATATACATTTTTAAAAGTATTTTTTAAATATGCAAAAAAAGAAAGAAAATTTAGAAAAATTTAGGAATACCAATAATCAAGAGAAAACAAACGAGCACCCATAATCTCAAGACCAGAAACAATAACTGTAGGGCTAGCCAGAAGAAGAGACATGAGCAAGGCTACTCTACTGGAGCCCGGGGTTCATTCAGGGACAGACCATGGAGACACACTCTCTAGTCCAAGAACCCCAGAGCCTGCTGTCTGCTTATAGGCTGGGGGAGTTATAGGGCAGAAAAGGGGAAGGGAAGTGGGAACGAAATGTTTTTTGACCTGTGGCTGTTAGGGGGAATTAAGGAAATAAGGTGAGTGGTGGATGAAAGAATGTCAGGTGATCCTGAGCATCTCTCCTGTAGCCATTGCTGGGGTAGGCAGAGCTCTAGAGAAACAAGTTACTTTAGCTTCAGGAATTGTTACTGTTTGTTGTGGAATATTTGTTCAACCAGGCAAAGATGTGTTACATTTGTTTATGTTGCAGAATATTGCTTTAACTATGTAAAAGTGTGTTACATTTGTTTATGCTGCATTTGTTTAACGATGTAAAGATGTGTTGCTTTGCCTGCCTGAGGCACCTGATTGGTCTAATAAAAAGCTGAATGGTCAGTTAGCTAGGCAGTAGAGGGATGGGCAGGGCTGGCGGGCAGAGAGAATTAGTCCAAGAAGAGCAGAGCGAATGAGGGAGAAAAAGAGGGAGACACACAGGGCCAGTCATCCAGGCAGCTACCAGACAGACAAAAACGGAGTAAGACATACAGAATGAAAGAAAGGTAAAAAGCCCTGAGGCAAAATGTAGATGAAAAGAAACAGGTTAATTTAAGTTGTAAGAGCTAGTGGGACAAGCATAAGATAAGGCCGAGCATTCATAACTAATAAGAAGTCTCTGTGTTATGATTTGGGAGCTGGTTGGTGGCCCCAAAGGAAGCCTGCTACAATTGTTCAACCAAAATCGAGGAGCTTCACAAAATGATGTCTCCCTGACTAACATTAACCATTGACGTTCCTGTAGATTTCTTCATACGTTTTTCCTTTACTTGTATACAAGTGTGGTGGTTTGAATGTGGGATGTCCCTCACAGGCCCAGGTACCTGAACACTTGGTCCCCTGCAGATGGCTCTGTTCTGGAAGATTGTAGAGTCTTTAGGAGGTGGAGCCTCTTAAGGAAGTAGCCACTGGGGTGGGCCTTAAGTTTCCTTTTCTGTCTGCTCTCTGCTTCCTGTTCCAATATGTAAGGCCTCAGATTTACTCTCTTACCACCATGGTGCCACTGCTTGCTGTGACTTCCCCTCCAGGAGGGACTCTAGATCCTCAGACTGTAAGCAAACAAACAAAAAACCAAAAAAAAAAAAAATCCCCGCCAAAGAGAGAAAGAGAGGAAAAAAAAAAACCCCCTCTCTTTTGTTTGTCAAGTATTTGGCCACAGCAATGAAAAAAACAACTACTATGGAAAGGAAATTTTTACAAGAGGTAAGATTTTATAGGTTGATTTCTCATTTTTGGTGTTACAAAATCTCTGCACCAATATCCATGCACACTATTGTCTCAATGGGATAATACAACCAGGTTTGAATATATGAATATGCACTTGCATATACGGCATGTATAGAGTCATTTTTTTATTTTCAAACAATTATGAAGTTGCAGGATAGGCAGAAGCAGGATTTTAAAAAGCTTGTCCTGAATCACTTGAAAATAACTTGTCAACATGACACTCCTCCCTGACCCTGACTTTTTAATACCTCTTTCCCACACACAAGGACATTTTCTTCTACTATTTAAAACAGTCAAGAGATTCACAGTGCTAAGTCACAAACACCTAGTTCTCAGAATCCATTCACATTTTGCCAATTGTCCTATTAATGTCCTTGGCAGTCAGTAGCTCTGTATCAGATCTCAGCAATGACTCTGCAAGCCCTGGACCCAAATACAGCCTGTGGCAAGCTGGCCAGGGGGTATCATGAGGGGCAGGAGTGTGCTAAGCCCCAGAGATGTGCGGCTGTCCTTTCTCCACTGCTGAACGAGGCAGCTGCTGGGGACAGCTGGGGCTTGGCTGCCTAAGCTCCACACTGCAGCTGCCCAGAAGCTTGTGACTTGGAGATTATGCTGAGTGACAGCTGCCACTCCAAACATTCTGATATGTTTCCAAACCGCCAGTCTCCCACCCCACCCTTCCCTCAGGGTTACTTATAAACACAGGTTAGAGCTCTTGGCGGGGAGGTCTAAGAGATTTTTGTTTTTGTTTGTTTTGCCATAGTCTTTATTAAATAGAAGAAATATATTTTGTACCCTGACCAAATTCACACAAATATATATCAAAGCCATTGAAAGCAAAGGCCAGTGAAAGAAGAGTCTATTGTTAATCCTTCTTCTATTCCTTAATCCTTCTTACTGTTTAATTTTATTTTTAGATTTTTTATGTGTTTTGCCTACATATTGTGTGTGTACTTCATGCATGCCTAGTGTCCTTGGAGGATAGAAGAGGATGTCAGAGCTCTTGGAACTGAAGTTACAGACAGTTATGAGAAACCATGTGGGTTCTGGGAATTGAACTTGGGTCCTCTGCAAGAGCAATAAGTGCTTTAAACCACTGAGCCATCTCACCAGCCCCTATTTTATCTTCTTTTTAAATTTGTATGTCTATGTGTTCTTGTACATGTGCAGTATATTTGTGTAGCGTGCACAGGTATGCCTATGAAGGCCAAGGTCGAAGTTAGGTGTTTCACCTTCATCATACTCTCAACCTTTATTTTATTAATTTTTTAAAGATTTATTTTTTATAATAGTATGTCTGTTCACAGTGTGTGTCCAGTGCCCATGGAGGTGTCAGATTTCTTGGAACTGTAGTTACAGATGATTGTGGCCTGTTACTCAGTGCTGGGAGCTAAGCCCAGATCCTCTACAAGAGCAGAGTGCTCTTAACCACTGGTCCATCTCTCCAAACCCTATTTTATTTTTAATATAATATTTCTATTAATTATTTTGAGACTTTCATGCATGTATGCAGTGTACTTTGATCATATCCACTCATGGTCTCCCCTAACCCTTTTATTCCCCCAACTTCATGTCCTCTTTTTTTTAAATAATCCAATTTGTACTTCCCACATACTCATGGGTGTGGGCCATCCACTAGAGGATGGTCCACCTACCAGGCACAGTGGCCTTAAAGAAAATTGACTCTCTCCTCTTGCAGCCTTCAACTGTCAATAGCTCCTGGGTTAAGGGTGGGGGCTCATGAGCCCCTCCTCAACCTTTGTATTTTGAGACAGAGTTGCTCACTGATCATCAATTCAGTTAGATGGGCTGGCTGATGAACTTCCTGGGCCTCTTGTTTCTGCCCACCCAAGACTGGGGTTACAGACATGAGTCAACATGCCTAGATTTTTATGGTTTGATGTGGGTCTATGATCCAAACTCCTAGCTCATGGGCATATTCCTGAGAGGTGGTTTTAGATGGTATGCCACATGGGGTCACATAGTGCTGGCCAAGAGTGGTAGTTTAAATGTAATTGGCCCCCACAATCTCATAGGGAGTGGCACTATTAGGAGGTGTGGCTTTGTTGGAGTGGGTGTGGCCTTGTTAGAGGAAGTGTGTCACTGTGGGGCAGGCTTTAAGGTTTCCTATGCTCTGGATATCACCAAGTGTGTCAGTCAACTTCCTGTTGTCTGCAAGATATAGGACTCTCAGCTACCTCTCCAGCGTCATGTCTGCCTGCACGCTGCCATGCTCTCCCCCCCCCCCATCATGATGATAATGGACTGAACCTCTGAAACTGCAAGTGAGCCAACCCAATTAACCCAATGTTTTCTTTAGGGCTGGTAAGATGACTCAGCAGTTAAGAGCACTTGACTGCTTTTCCAGAGGTCCTGAGTTCAATTCCCAGCAACCACATGGTGGCTCATAACCATCTACAATGAGATCTGGTGTCATCTTCTGGTGTGCATGAAGACAGAGCACTCATATATGTAAAATACATGAATAGCTGGGCAGTGGTGGTGCACATCTTTAATCCCAGCACTCGGGAGGCAGAGGCAGGTGGATCTCTGTGAGTCTGAGGCCAGCCTGGTCTACAGAACAAGTTCTAGGACAAGCTCCAAAAGCTACACAGAGAAACCCCATCTCAAAAAACAACAACAAAAAAATGAATAAATTAATCTTTAAAAAATGGTTTCTTTATAAGAGTTGCCGTGGTCATAATGTCTCTTCACAGCAATAGAAACCCTAAGATACCAAGGGAATGTGGAGACAGAGGGACATGATAAATGACATTGGGTGGAAGCAGTCAGCTTATTCCAGAATGGGAGTCTTTACACAGGACAAACGTCCTGGTTTTCTCAACCTACAGGATTGGGAAAGAAAAAGTAGAGGGAAAACCTCCTTCAGAGGAGAGAGACTGAGACAAACTCACTGTGCTAGAAGTTCAAACTTGCACTTTTTAATTTTTAAATGTTTATTTTATGTGTATGGGTGTTTTTCTTGCATGTATGTTTATGTGCTATGTGAGTGCAGTAGCTGTGAATCTATTTTCTATTGAATTGGAACAAAGCAATACACAGTAGAATGTTGAGAGAACCAGGAGATCTGACCATGAACTGGCGATCAGATCCTAAGCAGTGGACACTGTTTGTCCTGAATCCACACTCCCGCACTTATGTTCTAAGTGGGATGCTCTAACTTCTGATGTTCGCTGTTAAAATCCATCACAAATAAAAAGGAAAACTGAACAGGGCAGTGGTGGCACACTCTGTGAGTTCAAGGCCAGCCTGGTCTACAGAGCAAGATCCAGGACAGGCACCAAAGCTACAGAGAAACCCTGTCTCAGAAAAAAAAAAAAAAGGGAAGAAGTTGGGGCGGGGGCACAGTGCAGCTGGGGAAAGGTAATAATGATAACGACAAGACACGGGATTCATTTTATTATCTATTTTTATGTGTGCTTGCTATTTTCTAGAATAAAAATTCTCTTTTTTTCTTTCAGAGCTGAGGACTGAACCCAGGGCCTTGTGCTTGCTAGGCAAGCGCTCTACCACTGAGCTAAATTCCCAACCCCTAGAATAAAAATTCTTAAAATAAAATAAAATAATTCATTTTTAAGTGTGTGAATCAAAACAAAGAAACATCTAACATTTGCATTTACCTGAAGACCTGGTTCTACACCTATCTGTGTATCATAAATTGTTGACTCTTAAAATGCAAATTTAGGGGCTAGAGAGACGACTCAGAGGTTAAGAGCACTAATTGTTCTTCCAGAGGACCAGGGTTTGGTTCCCAGTAGCTCACAACCAGGGGATCCAACACCCTCTTCTGGCCTTTATGGGCACTGTTCTCACACGGCACATAAACATACATACAGACAAAATGCCCATACACATAAAATAAACTTTAAAAAAATTAAAAAGTGCAAGTTTGAACTTCTAGCGCAGTGGTTCTCAGCCTTCCTAACACTTCGACCCTTTAATACAGTTCCTTACACTGTGGTGACCCCAACCATAAAACTATTTTCGTTGCTACTTCATAACTGTAATTTTGCTACTGATATGAATTGTAATGTAAATATCTGGGTTTTCCAATGGTCTTAGGCAACCCCTGTGAAAAGGTTGTTTGAACCCACAAAGGGGTCATGACCCCCAGGCCAAGAACTGCTGTTCCTACACATTCTGTTCTTGACACAGTCACACACATCTCTGTGTGCTCTACTTTGACAGTAGAATAGCTATAATGTAATATTACATTAGCGTAATAGACACACAGAGATGGACACACAGAGACTCCCATCCCCCACACTAGCACACGCGGAAACACAACCTCACTACAAGCAGACAAACATACACAGATATACATAGACACACAGATCTACACCCTCCCACTACCATACATCACGGATGCACGCAGACATGCCCCACTATCATAACAAGATGGTCTCCTTGTGTCTGACTCAATGTACGCCCATCGCTATGGCCAGACATGCCACCATCTTCCCTCAGACTGTCTGCTCTGCTCACTGCTCAGCAGAATAGCTCCTTCTTCGATTCACGTTTTGGTTTCCAGGAAACGCCCAGAACTATCCAAACATGTATCAATAATCTGGGAAGAAAACAAACTCACCATCTGGGGAGCTGCTGCCTTTGGAGAGGGCAGCTCCTAGTGACCCGAGACACTGATGCTCGCAAAGTTTGCTTTGCAGGCAGGAGCCAGTGAGCGGCCTGAACTGTTCTTTGCTACTGACCCGAGTCCTCACCAGGCAATGGACTTTCCAGGGAGCTGCTGGCTCCTTCTCTCGCTGTTTGTCACTGGTCTCCTAGGAGAATCTGATTATCTCTTTGCCAGATGGAGTAAAGCACACACACACACACACACACACACAGAGTGAGAGGTGGGGGTGGTGCTGGTCCATAGGGTGAGGTCCAAGTTAGTTGTCTGGATGCAGGAAACCCATATGGCTTCTTACTCTGTCCCACAGGGTTAGCTGCGCTCATACAAGGAGGACACGTCCCGCCTACAGCTGGCTCTGAAGAGGAGGGCGGCTGCACCTTGCTCCAGATGACACCCTGACCCACGCGTGACAAGAGAACCCAAGATTCAGAGACAGAATCACAGCCAGACACCGAGCAGGGGCCAGAGGGGGCTCGGTGGCTTTCATTGGCCAGTCTCTCATTGTGAGTCTTGCTCTCTGCCCATCTCTGTCTCCCCCTCCCTCTTCCCCTCCCTCTCCTCCTTCTTTCCTCTTCCTTGATGAGTCTCCGTCATTGTGCCTTCTCTTGGCCTCTCTCCCTAATTGTTCTTGTTCCTTGTTAGTCTCTCCTCACCAGTCAGGCTCCCTCATTGATTTCTCCCTCATCAGTCTGCTCTCTCCCTGTCTGTCTTCTGATTGGTCCAGGTTTCCCACTGGCCCCTGTGCAGCTCAGGAGCATGGGACACCTGTTGGCCACTGAGCTGGCGGGATGCGTGGTGAGTGGTTCTGCACCTACTATTTACAGAAGAGATAGGAGCTGGGGCTCTTCTGAGCTGTTTTTCTGACATGACAGCCCCCTGTGCCTTTCCTGTTGACAGCTACTGGCCACCCGTGACCAGCTAGCTGTGTTCCCCCAAGAGGTTGTCACTCGTATGGTTATTGTTTGGCTCTGGGAGGCATATGATAGGGAGGTCATTGGAGGGGCTTCTGCTGAATAGCTGCATCAGCACCCGTCTCAAACAGCACATGCTCCTGTCTCCAGACTCAGGCATCTTCTCAAAGCATCTGCCTTTGACTCGGTCTACCCTCTTTCCTTCAGGGTTTTTCATGTCACTCAGAGCCCTCCCTCTCCCACGCTGCCTCTAGATTTGTCTTTGCTAATAGCCTCCCCATTTATCCATGGTTTCCATGGTTTCTGTTACCTGTGGTCAACTCTGGTCAGAAAGTATCACATGGAAAATTCCAGATGCTAATAGTTTGTAAGCTTTAAATTGTACATCATTCTGGGTGGTATGATGACGTTTCACACTGTCCCATTAAGGATTAACATTCTTTTGTGTAGCATACCCATGCTGTATACAGTACCTGCCCACTAGTCACTTAATAGGCATTTGTGCAATCAGGTTGATTGTTGTGGCAACACATGTTTATGTTCATATTTTTTCTTGGAGACAAGGTCTCCCGTAGCCTGGCCCAGCCTTGAACCTATTACATAGGTAAATAGAACCTTGAATGCTTTTCATTTTTATTTACTATTATTGTGTAGGTACACGATATGTGTGTAGAGGTGGCCATTTGGACAGCTTGTAGAATTGATCTCTCCTCACAGGAATCTTGTTCCCTTCCTCTCAGGGACCAAACTCAGGTTGTCAGGCTTGTGGAACAAGCATTTTTACCCACCGAACCAGCTCATAGGCCCAGTTTCTTCAGCTCTTAATCCTCCTGCCTCTACCTCCCAAGTGCTGGGATTCCAGGCATGTGCCGCCATGTTGGTTGTTTAGTGCTAGTATCGAACCCAAGGCCTTGTGCATGCTAGGCAAACACGCTATTAACTGAGCTATGTCCTCCGCCCTTACCATGCATATATTAAAATCATTCTGTTTTATTGTAGTTATTAACCTCTTATTGTGTCTAATTTATAATGAAAGTTTCTCGTGTATGTTTAGGGAAAAACCATGTGTATAGGGTTTGCTGTTGTCTGTGACTCCTGATTCTCACAGCTGTTGAACTGTACACCCTCAGGATAGGGCTACGACTGTGTTTACTTCTCATCTTTCTCTCTAGGTCAGATGCAGAGTGAGGTGTGAGCTACGCACCATGCTTTTTCTCTTGGGAGTGCTAAGGATTGAAGTTGAACCTTGCGCATTAGGTGAGCATTTTGCCACTGATCTACGCCCCAGTCACGGGTCTAACCAGCCAGAAGTAGTACTGTAATAAACAAAGTCCATGTTTTCCACATGGACTTTCCCATCAGTTGAATGGGGCATTGTTTTGTTAGTCTTCTCGGGGGATGGAGGCAAGGGAAATCAGAATTATGTGGGGGCTGGTGTTTGGCAGGCAGAGAATGCCACATCCAAGCCTCCCTCACCAGCCCGCTGAACTCATGAGCTCTCTCTGCTGATGCAGGGACAGGGTGCCTGGGCTCTGCCCACAGCAGTGAACTCACTCCTCGAATCATTAAGGCTTCAGGCGCACCTCTCCCACTGGGGCTATCCACTCAGTGACTTTCCCTTTGAAAGCAGCATTTTATTAGGAGTCTGTGTGGGAGTTGAGAAGCCACCATCTCAAGCCGACACCTGCAGAGTCACCTCAGAGTGACTGCACCAGCCACACTTTGCTGTCCCACGTGCTGGACCCATTGCTAGAAGCCACAGACCAGTCCTCTGCTTTCTAAGTGCCCCTCTGTAGATTGTGTTTGTCCTCTTGGACCACACAGCAGTTGGCAGTCATTTAATTCGTGTTTATGAATTACTCTGAAAATCCGTAATGAGAAGCTCTACAGACATTTAAAAGAAAGCATTCTCAGTGTAGCGTAATACAGCAGATTATAGGACAGACCAGCTTTTCCTTTTAAACAAAAAAAATTAACCTTTTCAACCATCTTTTAATATGGTAAAAGCAATTACTTGGAGATGCAGAGGACTTGCAAGAAATGAGCTGCTCTCTGATCTAAGCAGCGGTCCCCAGGGACCCAACCTGGGGACCAGGCTTTAAGAGTTGCTCTCAGGGATGACTCCCTCAGTCCTATTGTGAGTGGGGTGGGGGAGGTGAGG
>CABHPQ010144573.1:0-19536 GCA_902168405.1 Peromyscus aztecus
CTCCTCCTATTACGCCTTTCCTCCTCTGTCCTCTATCATTCTAAACTTATTGTAGAAGTTTCAAGATTTTTCGGAAGTAGGTCCTAAAATTAAGTCTCTTGAAGCAGGATTTAGAAAATTATGGCCCACCAGCTGAATCCTCCTATTTGCCCATTTTAATAAATGGTGTCTTCCTGGGATATAGCCATCTCTAGTTCATGTACAGTCTTTGTCTGCATTTGGTGTATGATGGCAGAGTTGAGTGCCTTAATAAAAACCACGTGGCTTATGAAATACAAATTATTTACTACTTGATCCTCCACAGAAATAGTTTACACCCCCAGATTAAGGTTTCTAATATTTTATACTGTGTGCTACTCCACTCAGGACCCCTACCACAAAAACTCCTGGAGAGAACCAGGCTGAGGTGTACCCCTACAATGGCATCCATCATCTGGAAAGACGGTCACACCAGCTTCTTATCTTCAAGTCTCTCCTAATCACTAGTACACCACAGACCAACTCATGTCCATCTTCCTGTTTCAGTCACATATGCATTTTCTATCTACATGGGATATTGTTTCAGTAGGCAGGCACAGGTCTCTATTTTTTCTTCTTTCCTTCTTTCTCTCGCTCACTTCATACCCCCCAAAATGAATGACATGCCACAACATTTAAATTTATTACTTGTGAATTGAAGAACAGCTTAAAAAGAAGAGAACATCTTGATTCAGAATACACACACACACACACACACACACACACACACACACACACACACACAATTACAAAACAAAACCAGAGCCAAGCAAGTTTGGCATGGAGATGTCATCCCCTGACATATAATCACAGAGCTCTGGCCCTGCAAAGAGGAAGAGGAACAAGGGTAATTCCAGCTATTACAGGCTCCTGGGCACCAAATGAAACACTGCTGCAAATTGTATATAATCAGTACGGAAGACTTGTTTCTCTGTGGTTCTGAATGGGACTTTTCCTTCCTCTTGTCCAGGAGGGAAAGAACTGGTTTAGATCATTCTGGGGGAGTTTCATCTGGCAGAGATGACCAGAACTCTCTCTGGATCTTACCAGGGCCCTTGTCCTATAATCAGGACTTATGCAATGGAAATTCTCTGTCTCTTTTCTTATACCCAAATCTCCCTTCTCCGAACCACACAGTTTTGGTCCTCAGAACCTGGCACATCAGCCATGAGATTACAGAGATTGATAGATGGTTGAAAGTGTTGTGTACAGAATAGTAACACCTGCTCATTCTGTAAAACTTTTACAACTGTGTCCACATACTCTCTGCCCCCATGAGAGCTCACCGCTTTGTGGGCAAGTCCAGTTATTTACAGGACAATGCAGTTGCAAGGGTTTAAATCCTTAAGAAGCATGAGATTAGGGGAGATGTGTGATTGGGTCCTACATGTGTTCCCTCTGTATCAAGGCAAGATGACAAGTTTCCTCTAAGTTATACTTTTAGCAATGACCCTTCTAGGGATGACTAGTGATGTCCTACAGGGTGGTGACAGTGGCAACCAGAAGCTGGAGTACCCTTGCTAGTCCAACATAAGTCTTCAGCAAATCCTTTAGCCCTGGAGAGGTGGAATGCTAAGGGCAAGTGGAAACCCCCACTCCCTGTGGACACCGCCTTTCAGAATGAAGGTGCGAACTGCACACAGCAAGCAGCTGGAAAGCCAGACAGGAGGAAGTAGATTTATAAACTGTTAAGGACAGAGGGCAGGAAATTCCCACCCTGAGGGAGATGGGACCATGGTCTGCACATCAGATAGAGACAAGAACTGAGGTGCATGGGCGTGGTGTCGGCAGGAAGTGGGGTAGGGCTAGAACAGCAGCCTCTTCCCACCCCCAAATGACCTAGTTCATACTTTATGTCTTTTCCTATTAAGTAATTTTTAAAAATTTTGTTCTGATTTTATTATAGCTCTATATTACTTGATCTATCAATTATACAATTTTATTGGCTGTTTTTGATCATCATTTTCTGTCTCTATAATGTTCTCATTATATTTACTCCTCAAATTCTTTTCATTGTCTCCCTACCCATTGTCTGTGGATCATTTATTTTTATTTCTATATATCATAAAATATCTGTGTTTATATACAATGTCATACCTTTTTAGAGACTTCTTTAATGGCTGTCTCCCTTTGTCTCTGCCTACATAGGACTCCTTATACATAAAATCCTAAAGAGTCTTCCGAAATCTGTTAGAATGAGTAAGTGAATCCAGTAAAGTTGTAGAAGATAAAATCCACTCATAAAATTAGCAATATTTCTATACACAAATAGTGAACTATTTTAAGAGGCAATCAAGAAAATAGTGCTTTATTGGCAGTGCCAGGGGATATAAATTAGTATAACCATATGGAAAGAAGTGTGAAGGGTCCCAAAAGACTAAACCAGAACCACTGCAGGATCCAGCAACCCTACTTCTGGGTATATATCAAAGGAGACGAAATAGTGTGTCAAAGAGATACCATGCTTATTGCAACACTGTTTGCAATAGCCAATATAATAGAATCACCCTAAGTATACATGAAGAGATGGCTAGGTGAAATAATATGGTATATATGCACAGTGGGACAATACGCAGCCTGAAAAAGAAAGTGTATGAGTTACTTTTCTATTGCTGAGATAAAACACCATGGTCAAGGCAACTTATGAAAGGAACGGTTTGTTTGGGCTTATGGTTCCAGAGAGAAGAGAGTCCATCAGCATCATGGCAGGGAGACATGGAGGCAGGCGGGCACTGCAGCTGCAGCATCAAGCTGAGCTCACATCTTGAACGGTACACACAGAGCAAAGGGAGCAGCTGAGAAAGGCACAAGTCTTTAAACTCATCTCCAGTGACATATTTCCTCTAACAAGGCCACATCTCTCCAAACAATGTCAACTACTGGGAACCGTCTGTTCAAAGAAATAAACTTACAGGGGACATTCTCATTCAAATCATTACAGAAGGATTTGTGAAACTGTGAATGAATCTAGAGGACATTATACCAAGTAAAACAAGACAGGGAGGAAAGACACATGCCACATGATCTCATTTACATTTAGAGTCTAAAACACATTAAGCCACTGACGCACAGAACAGAATGGTGGTTAACGTGGCCTGGGGTTGGGAGGGTGGATTAGAAAGATGTCAAAGAAAAGATGTGAATTTTCAGCTAGACAAGAGGAGCACATTTCTCCTGGCTGTGTGATGCGATGGCTGCAGTTATCAAAGATGCATTGACAAGCTGGGGGTGCTGCTCAGTGGCAGAGCTCTCGCCTGGCAATGATGGGGCAATAAAGTCAGGCATTGTAAGACTAGGAACTTCTAGGAGTCACTTTTAAATGTTCTTATCACAGAAGGAAAATGAAAAGGAGTGCATATTAGTCAAGTTGGTTTGATCTTTCTACAGTGCATGCATATAGGAAAACACCACATCGTACACTATAAACATGTGTGGTTTTATCATTAAAATTATTTTAAAGGATTTTCATCTTAACATTTCCCCTAGCTTGCTAGTTTTTGTCTTTATCTTTGGAAACCTTTTCTCATCCTTGTTTCCACATGAGTTCCTCTTTTTATGGGATTACATTCTACCACCCACTCTCAATAAAGTATTTTCTTCTCATTCATTCATTCATTCATTCATTCATTCATTTATTCATTCAAGCAATCAAGCAAGCTAGCAATCACTTTGTGACAGTTAATCTTGACTATCAGTTTGATGGTATTTAGAATCACCTAGGAGACACACCTTGGGTATGTCTGTGAGGGTATTTCAAGAAAAGTTTAACTGGATTGGGAAGATCCTTTCTGAGTTTGGGCAGTACTACCCTGTGATCTGGGACCCCAAACTGAATATCAAGGGAAAGAAAGCAAGGGAGTGCCAGCATCCACCTCCTTTTGCTTCTCGGCTGTGGATATGCTGTGGTCTGTGGCCTCATGCTCCACTACCGTGCCTTCTTCACCATGATGGATGTTTCTCTCTCAAACTAGGAGCTAAACCAAACCCTTCCCCCTTTAAGGCTGTCTTTGTGAGATATTCTGTCACACTAAGAAGAAAAGTAACCACAATCTATTGTCTTAGTTAGGGTTGCTGTTGCTGTGATGAAACACCATGACCAAAGGTACTTTAGGAGGAAGGGGTTTATTTTGCTTCCGTATAACAGTTCATCAACAATAATAATGAGGGAAGCAGCTCACACAGGGCAGGAACCTGGAGACAGGAGCTGATGCAGAGGCCATGGAAGGGAGCTGCTTACTGGCTTGTTCCACATGGCTTGCTTAGCCTGCTTTCTTATAGAACCCAGGATCACCAGCCCAGGGATGGCACCACCAACAATGGACTGAGCCCTTCCCCATCAATCACTAAATAAGAAACTACCTTACAGGCTTGCCTACAACCAGATCTGATGGAGGCATTTTCTCAGTTGAGGTTCCCTCCTCTCAGATGACTTTAGCTTGTGTCAACTTGGCATAAAACTGTCCAGCACAATAGACTCTTTGTCAGCTTGACACATAAACACATCACAACTTTTCCTTTCTCATTACTCCCCAAGATCTCACATTAAATATATAGATAACTTAAAAAACCCTATAGTCTTTACAAATTAAAACACATTAAAAGTTCAGTCTTTTTTAAATAGCCAATCTCTTTTAAAATTCAAAGTCTCTTAACTGTAGGCTCCTATAAAGTAATAAATAAATGAAATACTTTCTTACTCCAAGAGGGAAGAACCATGTTACAGTCAAAATCAAATCAAAGCAAAATCAAAATGCAAAAATGTAAATAACTCCACATCCAAAGTCTGGGATTTACCCAGGATCTTTTGGGCTCCTCCAAGGTTCTTGAGTTACTACTTCTCCAGCTCCACCCTCTTCAGCACACAGAGCTTGTCTTCTAGGCTCTGGCTGTCTGCACTCTCCTCCTGCTGCTGTCCTTGGCGGTCATCCCATGGTATTGGCATCTCCAAAATGCTGGGGTCCTCTGCTGCCACTGGGCGGCACTTTCACCAATAGCCTCTCATAAGCTGTCTTCACGGTACCATACCTCAACTTCTCAGCATAACCCCTTCAATCATAGGCCTTCAACTGCCACTAAGGCTGCACCTTCATCAGTGGCCTCTCCTAACCTCTCATACTGCCAAGCCTCAGCTACCCTCTTCATGCCTTCAAAACCAGTACCACCTGGGTGATGCTTATACTATCAAGTTCAACTGCCAGTGTGAGGTATAACCTTGGCCAGCTCTGGAACACAGCTTCTGTGTGATCTAAGAAACACTTCCCAGGAGATTTCATATCAATGATGCTTGTCTCTTCTTAATCACTGCTAATTTCTCAGCTCCAGCTGACCAGCATCGAGTATCCCAGCAAAGCAAAGGTCACTTTAGTAGTTCTGGTATCTCGTTAATCACAGCTGATTCTACAGCCTAAGATAACCAGAACCACAGAACCGTAATCCAAAATATAAAATGGCATCAGATAGGCCTGATAGAGGAAGAATTGTAGGAGTCAAAGGAGTCGAGGACACCAGGAGAGCGCAGCCCACAGAATCAACTAAGCAGGGCTCATAGGGGCTCACAGAGACTGAAGTGGCAACCACCAAGCCTGCATGGGCCTGTGCTAGAATCTCTGCATATATGTTATGGCTGTTAGCTTGATGTTTTGTGGGACTTCTGACAGTGGGAGTGGGGGTGTCTCAGACTCTTGCCTGCTCTTGGGACTGTTTCCCTCCTACTGGCTTGCCTTGCCCAGCCTTGATGTGGGGGTTTGTGTCTAGTCTTATTGTATCTTGTTAAGCTGTGTTCAGTTGATATCCCTGGGAGGCCTGCTCTTTTCTGAAGGGAAACAGAGGAGGAGTGGATCTGGAGGAGAAGAGAGGTGTGTGTGAGGGAACTGGAAGAAGTGGAGGGAGGAAAATCTGTGGTTTGGATGTATTGTATGAAAATAACAGTAAAATAAGAAATGGTCCTGATAGAGTCTTTAAACTTCCCCCTGAAACTTCACAAGCCAGGCCTCCATCTTCCGCATTGTTCTCAACAGTCTCATCTTCCAAGCTTATACAGAACAGGTCACCAAGCATTGAACACTCAATGGCTTTTCTTGTACAGAGTTCCAAAGTCCTTCCACATTCTCCCCAAAACAACATGCTCAGATCTGTCACAGCAATACCCTTTTATTCTACTACCAACTTGCCTTAGTTAAGGTTTGTATGGCTGCGATGAAACACCATGACCAAAGCAATTTTGGGAGGAAAGGGTCTATTTTGCCTACAGTTTCATTTAACAGTTCATCATCAAAAGCAGCAAGAGCAGCAACTCACAGAGGGCAGGAACCTGGAGTCAGGGGCTAATGTAGAGGCCATGGAGGAGTGCTGCTCACTGGCTCTCTCCCTCTTGCTTGCCCAGCCTGCTTTCTCAGAGAACCCAAGACCACCAGCCCAGGGATGGCACCACCCACAATGGATTGAACCCTCCTACATCAATCATTAATTAAGAAAACGCCTTACAGTCTTGCCTACAACCCGATCTTAAGGAGGCATTTTCTTGAGGTTCCCTCCTCTGAGATGACTTTAGCTTGTGTCAAGTTGACATAAAACTATCCAGCACATACACTAAAATAAAACTTTTACACCAAGCAGTGTTATAAATACTTCACACATATTTATTTAATCCTCAGCTGTGACTATGAGATAGTTGATTCACATTCTCATTTGGAGGAAACCCAATGTATTGGTTACCATTTTTACCTATGACCAAAATATCCGAGAGAACAGCTTAAAGGAGAGAGGATTCAGCCCACAATTGTTGATACCCATGCACTTTGGCAGAACATGTGGTGAACAGGAAATTGAGCAAGAAAGAGACCGAGACATAGGCAAATAGCATTCAAACGCACCCCCACACCCTGTGACCTACTCTTTCCACCTAGGCTCCACCTCCTAAGGTTTCTAGAACTTTCCTCCCAAAATAGTGCCACTAGCTTCATCTCAAAGTGTGGAAGGCATTTTATATCCAGTCATAACACAGAGATCCAGAGAGGTTAATGCCGTGGGATGTCATTCTGTATGCTATGAATATGTGTTGCTCTGATTGGTTGATAAATAAAATGCTGATTGGCCAGTACTAGCCAGGCAGGAAGTATAGGCAGGGCAAGCAGAGAGGAGAATTCTGGGAAGAGGAAAGTTGAGTCAGGAGTCATCAGCCAGACACAGAGGAAGCAAGATGACAAGACTGAACTGAGAAAAGGTACCAAGCCATGTGGCTAAACATAGATAAGAATTATGGATTAATTTAAGTGTAAGAGCTAGTCAGTAGTAAGCCTGAGCTAATGGCTGAGCAGTTATAATTAATATAAACCTCTGTGTGTTTACTTGGGGGAAGCGAGAGGGAGAGATTTGTCCTGACTGCTGGCCAGCTGGGGCACAGGAAAACTTCCACCTACAGGTTAACATGCTTGTTGGGATAATCTTTTTGTACACTGTGTGAAGATGTGTCTATTTATCCTCACCTGCCTAAGACACCTTCTGATTGGTTTAGTAAAAAGCTGAATGGCCAATAACTAGGCAGGAGAGGATAGGAGGAACTTTCAGGGAGAGATAGGAACTCTGGGAAAGAACTCAGGGTGCAAGAGATTTGCCAACTAGACAAGGAAGAAATTGGATGTATGGTACTGAGGAGGGCCATATGGCAGAACATAGATTAATATAAGCCGGTTAATTCAAGTTTTAAGAGCTGGTTGGGAACAAGCTAAGGCCAATCTTTCATAATTAATAAGAAAGTCTCAGTGTCATTATTTAGGAGCTGGTGGTCCAATAAAAGACACTCTACACATGCTCAAGGTCTTAATGATGAATAAATCATGGTGGCAGGATTGTTCGCTGGCCTCAGAAACCATACCATTAATCACAGTATGTGACCTCTCAAGAAAGCATGCATTTGCACCTCCTCCTGCCCAAGTGATAGCTCAGTTACAGTGACCATGGGCTTTCCACCCACTAGAACAAGGTTAGCTAAGCCTGGGAGTTTACTGCAAAATTGAACGCTTAGGAGAGTCTCTTCCACGGAAGAGTGATGCATTCACTGTCCAAGGCCTGTGATCTTGGGGGCTGCAAACTTGTCTGCCTCACTTGGGTTCAGGAGGGGTTTGGGTTTTGATTTTTTGTAATTTTTTGTTTTGTTTTAAGACAGAGTCTCCTTATGTAGCCCTGGCTGTCCTAGAACTTGTTATATAGACCAGGCTGGCCTTTGGGTGCTGGGATTGAAGGTTTGTATTGTCATACTTGCAAAGTGATGCAGGATTTTTTTTTATCTTTGAGGCCTGGGGCTCTGGGGTTTGGGCTCAGAATCCTAGAATTAGTATGCTGTCACGTCTTGTGAAGCTCCTGCTCGCTCCATAACCAGAAAACACCTCCTCTCCAAAACATGGGGGGATATCCCCCGACCTTTGTTATCTCTTAGCCTCAGCTCCTACTGCCTCACAATAGTCCCTCTCTCTCCTCTCAAACATAATCCAAACATTGATTTCTGAATCCCTAAAATGGAAGGTGGAGGAGGTTGGCCACAGTGTTGTTACAAAACGCAGACATCAGGCTATCTTTTTTTGATTGGAGGAGGGGGAGATACAAGATGAGAAACAACACAGATTATCTCATGTGATCCCATCATAAGTCTTGTTTGTCATGGATGGGTTGAGAAGATCACTTAAGAGGCAAATGGCATATGACTTGTTCTATTCCAGGTCTCCAAGCTTCTGAACCTGTTACCCATTCTAGGTCCTCTGTGGTCATCCCTACTCTGTTGCTAAGCTGATCTGCTTGAAGTATAATCATATCCCATGTGTTCTCTGTTCAGAAACAATCAGGAGGATGTTATCTGCTCTGGAATTAGAATGTGATTATGGTTAATTAGCTTTGTAAAAGCAGTAAAAAGACCTGTATTTTATACTTTAAAGGGATTTTATGAAGGCTGGAGAGATGGCTCAGAAGTTAAAAGCACTTTCTTCTTTTGCAGAGGACCCACGTTCAGTTCCACATAATGGCTCCTAAACTGCCTGTAACTCCAGTTCCAGAAGACCTGACACCCTCTACCTGTCTCTGAAGGCCCCTGTGCATATGTGATGCATAAAAACTCACACAGGCACACACACATACACACACACACACACACACACACACACACACACACACATAACGTAATATCTTAAGAGGATTTTATGCTTCTTGAATTATAGCTCACTTTAATAAAAATGAGATGTTGTTATCCTTCTCTCTTGGAGTTCAATTCCAGATCTTCAAAGTCTTCCAGAATATGATCTTTCATTTTCTCTCTACCCTCAGCTCCCACTATCTGGAACTCCTCTCCACCCTGAGCACTCAATTCCCTTGACCTCTCGACATCTCATTTCCTCTAACTGAAATCTATTGTTCCTTTTATCCATCCCTATCCCACACTCATCTCAAGATCAGTTCAAGTCCCACCTCATGGAAAACCTCACCCTTTACTGATCTCTCCCGAGTCTAAACCCTCTTTGCATCTAGTGTTGTAGATTTTATACTGTCTCTTGAAAAAGTGACCACTTTTTTTTTCTCATCTTTGTAACCCAGATGGTTCTCATCTTTGCATGGCATCTGGCACTGGGTAGACAAATTAAAAAGTATATGAGTAAATTAGTCAATTACATTTCTGTTACATTTTCAGGGGATCCTATATGCTTATCTTATCTTGAGTTTTTTCAACTAGAAGATAAAACCTCGGAGGAAGGGTCTAGATTGAATGCTAATTCAAGACAGCACAAGGGGGCTTGGCTGAGAAAGTGGACCTTTTTACATTTCATCAGAGATGATCTGTAAATGCGAGGACCCTGAGCAAACTGTAGCCAGTCCCAGGATGCCTGGCTGAATGGCGGCCATTCCACCCATAACCACAGATGGTTCATTGTCCGCCACTTTTGGCATTCTTGAGAGCATCTGGAAAGAAATGTAACAATTTACCCTGAGGGCTTATTTTTAAAGCCAGTGTAAGAGAGTGCTTGCTGGAAGTGGGCTCAAACAGATTGGAGAAGGTTCATCTGCCTGATGGATGGGATGGGAACTGCTCAAGGAAAGATTCAGTGTCTGGTTCTTAATTTGGAATCTCTGATTCCCTGAGAGAAGTCAGGCTAAGGGGAAGGATTGACGTCCCACCAAACAAACCCTCTCCAGGGAGATAAGGCACTAGTCAGACAGGGTTTCCTCAGCTCCAATTTTAAGGTTAGGGATGGATAGCCAGGGAGCCACTCAGTGGCTTTCTCTTCACTTAGTGAAAGCCATAAAAGTTTTATTGAGGGGCTACATGTGCCTAAAACTCTGCCAGGCATTAGATCAAGATGCAACATGAGATTTTTAACCCTTCAAAAACATCTAGAAAACAGTAGGAAGATAGACAAACAAATAAATTTTCTACTGTGGTAAACACACCATGAAAGGGTAAAGGGATAGGGAATCTTCTATAAAACCAGGAAGGGGGTCCTCAAGAAGCAGCATCGAAGTTGAAGTGTGGGCATGAGCTGGACAACCAGACAACAGGAGGGAGGCGTTACCAGGAGGAAACTGTGCAGTGCTCAAGGCGGGAAAGAAGGGGTTGTATGTATGTATGTCTGTAGGTAGTTCCGTCCCCTCCAGCAAAGGTGGCTATAATAATGGCCCAAAGGCCACATCCAGCCAGTCACCTGTTCTATTTGAACACAGTCCCACTCACCCACCCCCTTGCACACTGTCTGTGCTGCCTTTTCACCACAGAAAACCATTGATTACCCCGTAACATTCATACCACTTTGCTCCCTCAGCCATATTTTGCCACAGCTGTCATTATTGTAGCTCATGGGGTTCACAGATGGGTAAGAATGTTAGTGACTTCTCCCCCTCAGCAGCCTACATAGCACCTTCCAGTACTGTGAAATCAGCAAAGAAGCTTCCTGGTTAGTAAACTTGATTTTTCCATGTCCTGTGGTAAGACTGTGTGGTGTCTTCAGCTATGATGTCTCACCGTCGAGTTCTGGTGGCCCATCTAGAGGACTGGCAATAGCCTGCTTTTGTTTTGTGGGTTTCTGTGATACTCTTGATTAACAACTTGAGGGGAGATATTCTGCACCTGGCACTAGGATTTTTACTTGGCAACCTATGGCTTCTGGAAGGAATATTACCTTTGTGTATGATAACTAGAAAAACTCCTTCATATGAAAAAATGTGAAGGTTATAAAACGGTAGATTTCCATGTGGCATTTTCAAACATCCTTAGAGTTATTTGTCCCTCTCTCTACCTCCTCCTCTGCCTTACCCTCTCACCCCTCACCCAACTTAAATCTCCTTCTCCATTATTTCCATTTCTTCCTCGTGTTCTGTTATCCCTCCTCCCTTAAGATCTTTCCCCCCTCTCCACTAATGGTCCTTTTCTAGTTTTCTGGATTTTACAGACACTCCAAATTAAACACACAAACCTAAAGATTTGACAGTAAGATCCACATACAGGTGAGAACATGCAACATTTGTCTTTCTGGGCCTGGGTTGCCTCACTCCGTATAATGTTTTCCAGCTCCATTCATTTACCTGAAAATTTCATTTTTCGTTATAGCTGAATAAAATTCTATTGTGTATAGGTACCGAATTTTCGTTATCCATTCATCAGTTAATGGACATCTGGGCTATTTGCATATCATAGCTATTGTCAATTGAGCAGCTATTAACATGACTTAGCATATCTCTGTAATATGAAATAGAGTCCTTTGGATGTATTCCCAGGAGTGATATGGTAAGGTTATATGGTAGATTTATTTCCAGTTTGCTAAGGGGCCACCACACTGATGTCCACAGTGGCTGCACCATTTTGCTCTCCTAACAACAGTGCATGAAGTGTTCCCTGCTCCTCTCCAACCCCACCAGCACTTGTATTTTGTTTTCTTCATTTTAACGGTTCTGACTGAGACAAGATGAGATCTCAAAGTAGTTTTAATTTACATTTCCCTGATGGCTGAGAATGGTGAGCATTTTAAAACTATTTAAACATTTGTATCTCTTTATCTGAGACCTTGCAGTTCAGTTCTACAGCACACCATTTAACTGGATTGTTTTCTTAGTGTTTAGTTCTTTGAGTTATTTCTATACTGAAGACACTACTCCTCTGCCAGATGTACATCTGGCAAAGATTTTTCCCATTCTGTAGGCTGCCTCTTCTGTCAAACATTTTCCTTTGGAGTACATATGCTTTTTAATGTCAGAAAGTTCCATTTGTTGATTGTTGATCCAGTTCCTGGGCAACTGGAGTCCTATGCAGGAAATCCTTACATAAACCTACATCCTGAAGTGTACTCTGTGCTCTTTATTAGAAATTTCAGAATTTAATCTCTAGCATTTCATGTCTTTGATCTATTGGGAATTGATTTGTATACAGGGTGAGAGAGAACTGACCGAGTTTCATTCTTCTACACAGAGATCCAGTTTTCCCAATGTCATTTGTTAAAAATGACTGGCCCAGAATTTTATTATCATTTTATGAGACTGTAGGTTTTGATTCAGTCCACTGAGGAATGGTGACCTTTTCTCCTAGTCAACCTAGTTTGTTTGAGGTCATGCATTCAGACCCACCTTTAGGAGGTTGTGGCTTCAATGCTGGAGTTTTCAATGACATCACAATGTCACTGGAATGTACCTCACATACGTGCCACTCAGTAGAGTGCAGAGTCTGGTGGCGCCTATCCCATGGCTCAGTTCTGAACATCTTTGGCAGGATGTTTAGGAAGATTCACATTGATGCAACCCTGGGGTACACAAGGGATTCATAAACGCCATAAGGAGCGTGGTACAGTGCTTCCTTTCTGAGATTTCCTTGGAACCTCGACTGAGTTTCCATTTTCAGTCTTTCCACCAGACACCAGGGGTCCGTCCTGTGCCCCCCCCCCCAGTTGTATCTATCCTGTGGTTGCTGTTTTCTTGTTTTTCTCTGCTCTTTGGTTCATTTTGCTTCCTTGGCATGAGAAAACAGCTTCTATTCTTTGGGTGGTCACTACAAATTTTTTAGGTCTTATATTAAATGTTGTGTACTCATATCTTCATACCAATTACATTGCTCCTGTTATTTTCTTATGTGGTAAATCATAACTTACAGCCACATACATGTTTGTTAGTTTGTCTCTTCTACTAGATGGAGGTAACATATCGGTCAGTGTTTCTTCTATCTGTCTTATTCATCATCATGTAATTTTCTTACACAGCACACTACAGATATTCAATGAATATTTATTTAATGCATAATTCTATTCTTTCTTCTACCCACACATCTGCATTTTGGCTTATCCCCACAAAGATGTGGAGATCTTTAGATTAAAATATAGCTCTGCTCTGAAGAATCAAATCTATAATTCTTATAACTTCATATTTGTAAAGCATTCTCATATCTGTTTTGTCCTTGTGTGGTTCTATGAAACAGAGAACAGGAAAAGAGAGAAATCATACTTTATAGACTTATCAACTGAGATTCAAAGTGTACTGGCTGGTTTCTGTGTCAACTTGACACAAGCTAGAGTCATCAAGGAGGAGGGAGCCTCAGTTGAGGAAGGTCTCCATGAGATCCAGCTGTCAGGCATTTTCTCAATTAGTAATCAATGGGGAGAGCCCAGCTCATGGTGGATGGTGTCATCCCTGGGCTGGTGATACTGAGTTCTATAAGAAAGCAGGCTGAGCAAGCCAGGAGAAGCAAGCTAATAAGCAGCTCCCCTCCATGGCCTCTCCATCAGCTCCTGCCTCCAGGATCCTGCCGGTTTGAGTTCCTGTCCTGACTTTCTTCAGTGATGAACATCAATGCTGAAGTGTAGGCCAAATAAACTCTTTTCTCCTCAACTTGCTTTTTGGTCATGGTATTCTGTCACATCTATAGAAACCCTAACTAAGACACAAAGACACCATTTGTCCAAGGTCATAGCTGGCTAGTAACCAAACTGATGGAGAGGGATGGAATGGCTGCCTCATTGGGTGAAAAGTCAGCTGCTAGCTCTCTTAGAATTGTTGTTTTCTGATGTCTACTGAGATGCTGTTATTGTTCAGAAGTCTATGTACTTAGGAATTGTCAGGTTCTACTTGATTTAATAAAACTTTTAGAGAGATTTTGCTTTTATTTTCTGTTCAGTTTTCTACCTTTTTTTCTGAACCTAAAGATTTATGTCCACCAGTTCTAGAAAGTATTTAGCAACAATGGCTTGTCTAAGTCTTCTTCCTGGACCCAAATATAATGGGATGCATCACTCCCAATGTGTAATATGAGGTAACAGATGGATTAAAGACCAAAGCAATAAAAATAAAGATGTTAAGAGTCATAAAGGAAAACACATGAGAACATGTCTATGATCCTGGGTGTAATAGAGGATATCTCAACTAAGACACAGAGTTTAAACTGTAAGGAAATGGTAAAATATGTCCCATTAAAACTTAAACCCTCTGTGAAAAACAAAACGTTACATAAACTGGAAAGACATCACATAGCCTACGAAAAGCGATAGGCAAGGGTGACTTACAAAAGCTTAACCTTCCACATGTGGAAAAGTGATGGTAAACGCAATTTGAACATCATCACCCAAGAAAAAGTAAGTACTAAAGACTCACTCCTCAATCCTCAGAAAGGAAGACGTTCCAGTGCCCAACCAAGCATACTCAGTGTTGCTCGGGGTCACTAGGACCCAGGGACGTGCAAAGCAGCAGGGAATATGGTTTTCTATCCTCAGAATAGTAAAACTCTAACTCCTACCTAGTTCAGGCAAAGATTTGTGAAAGGAGAATTCCATTCCCCTTAGAAGAGAGAATTGGTGCAATCCCTTGAGTTAAATTTAGAACACATCTGCTAAACCTGAAGATGTCTATACTATGCAATCCAGGAAACTCTTCTTACAGCCCTGGAGAGACTCTAATGTGTACCTGCACAGCTGTTGTAGCACAGAACAAAGTGGCACCAGGATGGGCAAAACTTCCGGTCAAAGAGTAGAAGAAATGAATAAGTCAGTTGGGTCATAGGCCTGTAACTCCGAGTACTCAAAACTAAGGAGTTAGGCTGAGGATGCACCTCAGTGATGGAGTGCTTGTTTGCCTAGCATGTGTGAGGCCCCGGGTTTCGTCACCAGGACCCTCCTCACCCAAAGTAGCTGCAGCCAAGATTAATAAAGGCGCTATACCTAAGTATACATTGGATCTTAATAAAGCAAGCCGAGTCATGCTGTGGGATGTTCTGCATGGCAAATGTGTTGCTAATAAAACACTGATTGGCCAGTGGCTAGGCAGGAAGTATAGGCAGGACTAACAGAGAGAATTAAAAGAACAGGAAGGTGGAGGGAGTCTCTGCCAGCCGCCGCCAGGACAAGCAACATGTAAAGATGCCGTAAGTCACGAGCCATGTGGCAAGGTATAGATTTATAGAAATGGATTAATTTAAGATATAAGGACAGTTAGCAAGAAGCCTGCCACGGCCATACAGTTTGTAAGCAATATAATTCTCTGTGTTTACTTGGTTGGGTCTGAGCGACTGTGGGACTGGCAGGTGAAAGAGATTAATCCTGACCGTGGGCCAGGCAGGAAAACTCTAGCAACAGAGTCACGTGTAGAAAACAAAGCTTTCAACTGCCCTTCTTACAGCAGCATACGATAGTGTTCCATTGAGACTACGAAACACCCATGAATATGAAGAATGACAAAAACTGAGATAGTGCTAAGTGCTGAGGAGAGAGACAGCTGTGACCCAGTGACATAAAGCTATTCCTGACTCCTCTCTCTATCCGATGTCCTTGCTTTTTCTCATGTGATTATCCAAAATACGGAGTCTGCTAGCTCACCTCTTGAACCCGCTTTAATCAACAGAATGTGGTAGAAGCAATCATGTGTCAGTTCTCTCTTTTCCACCCCAACTTCCACTACACCATCCACCCAGAGGCTGAGACCTAGTGAAAGAAATTCAGGAACGTCGGAAAAGTCAGTCATCTATTCCTGCCAGCCAACTGCAGATACCAAGCCGTGGTCATCAGTTGTCCACCGACTCTATGGCTGACCAGAGACTTACAAATAAGCCAAGAAAAGCTGCTGCTGTGACCCACAGAACCATGAAACAAAAATGCGTATCAGTAGCTAACTTAAGAAAGAAGAAAAGTTCAAGTGGGTCTGCCTGGTCCTTCTAAAGGGGAGTCCAAAGTCAAGGACTGTGTGCACATCTGTAATTCTAGCACTTGTGTGATTCGGGCAGGAGGATTATGAGTTCCAGGCAAGCCTAGGCTACAGAGTGAGACCCTTACTAAGCAAACAAACAAATAAACGAACAATAAAAAAGAGACTCTTTAAACAAACAGTACAACATTATGGTTTAACAAACATAGGGACTGGGTGTACAAGTATGTACATAGGTAGGTAGGTAGGTAGGCCAACAATTCGATTAACTTTTCTATACTTTGGAAACATTTTATAACAAAGAAAATCCAATTAAAAAATGTTACACTAATCAAGACTCTCCAGATGCTTCTGGGAAAGAACAGAGAACACTATCCCACTTCTCTCAGCTCACCACCACACAAAAAGCAGCCCAAGTAGACTGTGAATTCTGACTGCTAGTCCCCTGCTCTCACCCCAGGACACCCCGTCTCTTCCTTCCTAGCACTTAATCCTCTTGTCTCACTTGCTCATCTGTAAAGCAGGAAACATCTAATCAGATCACCAGCAAGAGAACTGCAAATGATAACCAAGGATGTGAAACCGGGCAGCTATTTCACCGTAGCAGTTATGTGGGCAGACTTTAAACTCCCTAACTACTTCATCCTATTGTTATGTCTAAAATTTAGGTTCACCTGATAAAAATATGCCAGTCCTTCCTGCTCCACTCACATCCAGAGTTAGTCACCTACCCTGTGACTTCCTCCTGACATTCTAACCTGTCCAACCCTTTGTATCTGAAACTTTCCACTTCTGACACAGGTGGTGCTCTGCCTGCCTGCCTGCCAAGAGGATTTGGGCTTGACCCACTGAGAATAGCAAGGGCTTTCAGAGGATACCTACTCAGTGCCAGAGAAAGCCAGGGCTAAGCCCACTGCTCTCAATGGATTTGACATCTCTTTTGGACCAGGTATTGCTAATGTTTCTATTTTGACTCCCACAGCACTCTTACGTTTTATTCTGTACTGGTTGTCTATCCTGGTCATACATTGGCTCGTACTTTGAGTTACCATGTGTTCTTTCACCAACTCCTTGAGTACATAGTGTTTTAAGTGACTCTTATCTAATGAGAGGAAGGAAGGAAAGAAGAAAGGTCAGACAGGAAGGAAGATTGGAAGAGCAGGCAGGAAGGAAGGATAATAGCAAACATTTATAGAATGACTATATGCCAGGTAGTCTGCTCATATTTGACCCTTCCAACTACTCAATGAGGTAGATACTATTATTAATTTCCCTCCAGCTTACCAATGAAAGAACATGCTTAAGAAGAGTAGGTAATATGCCTAATGTAACAAGCCACTGTGCATAAATTGGAGCCAACATTTGAACCAGGTTTATGTAACTCTTTAGGCAATGCTCCCGACTTCTGATGCTATACTGTTGCTTGGATTAGAGACTTTTGAATATGAAGAACTAACAGGAAAACAGAATTCATTATAAAACAAAAAATTGAGAAAAATCTAGAAAGCATGGGAGAAAGACAGAAATACCAATCAATACGTTTTCCTCATGGGTCACACCTAATCTATGACAATACCATTCCTGCTGGATACCTAAATGTCTCCAGAGTGGACCTGTTTGCTATTTTGGTAATGAGTTCTATGTCTCAGTTTGTGTATGATAAATGTGGTGGTTTGAATAAGAATAATCTTCATAGGTTCATATATTTGAATGCTTAGGGAGTGGCACTATTTGAAAGGATTAGAAGGTATGGCATTGTTGAAGGAAGTTGTTACTGTGTATTGAGCAACTCTATTTGTTTGCTTTGACTGAAAGTGCTGCCAAAGGCCTTGTATTTCTCTCCACTGAGAATTTACTACACATTCGTTAGTTACTTTTCTGATGCTGTGATTAAACATCATGGCTAAAAGCAATGTGGCCACAGTCTATCAAAAAGGGAAGTCGAGGCAGGAACTCAAGACAGGAACTTGGAGGCAGGAATTGAAACAGAAGCCATGGAGGAATGCTGCTTATTGACTTGTTCTCTGTGGCTTGCTCAGCCTGCTTTCTTATACAACCCAGGTCCACACACATAGGGGTGGCATCACCCACAGTGGGCTGAGCCCTCCCACATCAATGACTAATCTAGAAAATGCCCTGTTTTCTCAATTAAGGCTCACTCTTCTCAGATGACCCTGGCCTATGTCAACTTGACAAAAAAACAAAAACAAAACAAAAAAAACCCTAACCAGAGCAATATATGATCTAGATTTGATGAAACTACTGCCTTTGTTGGCTTACCTCACCCCTGTGCACATGCATGTGAGTGTGTGTGTGTGTTGTATGCATGTGCACCTGTCCATGTATGATGATGATGTCGCTCTGTATGCTGTAAATATGTTGCTCTGATTGGTTGATAAATAAAATGCTGATTGGCCAGTAGCTGGGCGGGAAGTATAGGCAGGATAAGCAGACAAGAAGAATTCTGGGAAGAGGAAGGCTGAGTCAGGAGAGACCCCAGCCAGCTGCCCAAGGAGCAATATGTAATGGAACACAGGTAAAGCCACAGAAAATGTGGCAAAACATAGATTAATAGAAATGGGTTAATTTAAGATATAAGAGCTATCTAGCAGGAAGCCTGCCATGGCCATAGTTTAAAAATAATATAAGCCTCTGTGTGTTTACTTGGGTCTGAGCAGCTGAGGGACTGATGGGTGAGAGAGATTTGTCCTGACCGCGGGCCAGGCAGGACACAGGAAAACTTTCAGCTACACATGTATGCACATGAATGTTGGTGCACTGGGTACAATGCTTTGTCATCCTCTGCCTTATTCCATTGATACAGGGTCTCTCACTGAACCTGGATTTAGGGAACCTGGATTTGGGGTGGTAGTGAGCAAGTCCCAGAAATCCTCCTGTCTTCACTCCTCAAAGCAGTGGGGTTACAGGTCCATGCACAGCCACACCCAGCTTCAAACTCAGGTCCTGATGCCTGTATGGCAAGAGCTCCCGCCCACTGGGCCACTCCCCAGACCCTACTGTTAACGACTTTTTTGCAGGTACACTACACTTTAGTGAGTAGGTAGGTTCACAAATGTGGAATGGGTGACTGGTGAGACTGGACTGTATGTGGCATGAAGTTCAGCCAACTCTTACCAGGATGTAGCAGGAAGTGTTTTCCTATGGGAAAAAGGAAAAAACACAGCAAGAAAATTCCCAAGTGTGCAGTACTAACCTGAGCTGTGTCTGTAAGTGTGAGGCCACAAGCACATCCTGGATCTGTGGGGAGCCTCAGAAGACATTCAGCCATTTCCCAATCTTTCTGTCTGCAGCTGTGGTGCCTGTTTGGGGTTCTGTGCTTTAGGGGTACCACTGAGATAGGTAGACAATCTT
>CABHPQ010144573.1:25550-40218 GCA_902168405.1 Peromyscus aztecus
CACAGCACGTTAGTGAGCATACCATTCAATTCTAGCCAATCCGCTCATGGATACACCAGACTATGCCAATACCTTATGATTTTCCATAGCATGTTAGTGAGCATACCATTCAATTCTATTTCTTTGACTGTCACCAGAATTATCTTCCCATTCTGCAAATCTTTTCATAACTATAAATTTTGTTGTTTCATTATGGTTTCTTAAACTTTTGGAATTCAGGATAATTTATACTTAGTCATACCACACAAAGAGATTTATTGGGAGGGAAGACCCCAGGCGAGTGGCTGCCTCTGCTAGAAGCAGCAGAGAACTGAGCAGAAGACAGGGTTTATTTTATATAGGGTTCCTTGGGGTGGGGGTGGGGGGTGGGAGTGAGCTTTCCAGAGTGGAGATTTCCAAGGTAGAGATTGGTGGGATTTTAAGTCCTGAGCTTGGGCTTTTTACTCGGTAGGGAGGTGGCTGGGTCCAGCCCTTAAGACAGTTAAGAGTGTTCTGTGGATGCAACCTGGCTGTTAGAGGTCCCCAGGACAGGCTGGGCCATTTGCATGCCTCGAGGGGCTTATACATATGATAAACATTTACTAAAAATCACAAGTAGGAATGAAATCAAAGGCATAATTGAGTTTTCGCATCACTGTAAAACATTACTGCAAACAACACTTTTTGAAACCCCACAGTTATAGCCTAAATGAATTATTATATGACATTAATGAAGTGCTTGTTTTACATATATAAATGTGTCACCAGACAGTAATTTGTTTTACAACATGGAGAACAACTTATGAACACCAGGTAAAGGTCAGGAAAACAAATAATTGTGAGTTATGAGAAAAGGGCTTCTGAATGGCCAGCTCTGCACACCAACATATAGAGCATGGGTTATCCAAATACGTTATCATCAGGGGAACAGTGGTAATGTGGAAGGCTGCAGCACAGCTGGAGTGCCCAGAAGAATGTAGGAAAAGTGACCAAATCTTTTCACTGCCCTTCTTGTCCAAAAAGCACCACATTTATCCGTTTATGCCATGCTTCCTTACTGCTTTGTATATGCATGACTAATTAATATATGGCGTGGGACAAATTAAGAACTTTACGCTCTTCAGAATGATGTGAACTGACAGCTTCATCGATGTTACTTAGAAGACATACCAAAATACCAACTCATGAACCCAGCAGAGCGATGAAGTGCAGGCCATAGTCTACAGCACAGTCTAATGTACTGACAAGTCACACTGTCATACACGGTTTATTTTTAACTTACTACTGTTTATTAGTAAAGGTCTAAAAAGAAATGCTGGACAGCTAAACATTTTCCCCAAATCTTTCATATATCTACGTAGCAATTCCATCTCATAAATAAGTTAGATGTTTGCCCGTTTTCTTATTCTACCACTTATTTTTTCTGATTAAAACTCGTACCTAAGGGGGACGGAGAGATGACTCAGCAGTTACCAACACTTGCTGTTCTTGTAGAGGACCCAGGTTCAATTCCTACACCTACAGAGTGGCTCACAACCATCTGTAACTCCAGTTTCAGGTGACCTGACACCCTCTCTTTTGACCTCCCCGGTTACCAAGCATGTATATGATGCACATACACACAGAAAATCAAGTTGAAAAAATTAAAGACACCCCCCCCCAAAAAAAAACCCTTTGCCTACAAGAGTAGCCTTCAGAAGTTCAGAAGGCTATTAGAAGACATGACTCACTGCTTGTTACCATGGGATGTGGCCAGTGGATACACAAGCTCACTCCCAGAAACAAACTTTAGGATATATTGTTGTATATGGGATAGAGACAGGCAACAGCAACAGAATTTAGAATATAAGTCCTATATATTGGCAAAGTGACTAAGTGAACGCACTGTGTAGGAAATTCACCAAAAGCTAAATGGATCAAATGACACACATTTGGAACCAAGGCAGAAACCCGGGCCATGCTATTATACTATACATCATAAACAGGCATTGCACGAAGAATAGATTCTAGAGATCTAAAACTGAAATTAACTCTCAATTTTGATTTTAATAAAAAAATCTTTTATTTAAATGTAATAAATACCCATACACGGACACCTGAATCTTTGGATTAGGGTTAAAGTTGAATTACTGGAGTGTTTGTTTGTCTATTTTCTTTTTTGACTTTTTGAGACAGTATCTTACTACATATTCCAGGCTGATCTCAAACTCTTGGCAATCCTCCTGTCTCAGCCTATTGAAGGTTAAGATTACAGGTGTGTGAAACCAAGCCTAAGTCTCAATATGTCATGCTAGGTTCCATGTCTTCAAAGTTAGATACAAATTCATGTACCAATATAAAGTAATACAAGATTATTCTTTACTTCTCATGTACGTGCCCCTGAGATATTTGAAACATTTGTATAAGTAAGTTTTATAGTCATTGCAGAGGGTGAGCACACAGCTTTGATTCTTTTGGGGGAGGTGGACAGGATCTCAGTATTTAGGCCTGGCAGGCCTTGAACTCACAAAGATGCATCTGCCTTTGCCTCCTGAGTGCTGGGATTAAAGGTTTTGAACCATCATATCCAGCTTGTTTCTTACTTTTAACATTAAAATACAACATGGCTATTACAACCAATTTGGAAGACAATTAGGCCATATCTGTCAAAGCTAATCATAAACATACCCAATAACCAATAGCTCCATCTCTAAGTTTATTTATAACAGAATTGCCAAAAGAGATGTATAAAGTGTTCACAGGAGCATTACAAGTAACAACAGAGATTCAGAACCCTGCACAACTCACACCTCTATATCCTGGGCTATGCCATCTGAGTTTGTAGAGTAAACTTTTGACCTTGACTGAAGGTTTAAATTTAACAAAAGGAAAATCTAGAAAACACCCAAATGTCCTTAAATAGTAAAAAGGTTAAATAATTGCAGTCAATCCACTTCATGTGATATATAACAGTAAGACAAAGACAAAGATGTGCCTCACAAATGTAGTACTGAATGAAAAGCGTGAGAGCTATACAACACCACACACATGGACCCGACCGGCCCACAAAAGACAAGGGTGTGCCTCCCAAACTCAAACACTACACACATGGACCTGACTGACCCCCATTTCAGACACGTTTCTACACTTCTCTCCGCACTGCTCCCTCTCATCTGTTTATCAAGAATCAGTTCTTTCCTGCCACTATGTGAGCTCTGGAGGTCACGTTCAAGTTGTCAGGCTTGGCAGTAGGCACCTTTATCCAATGAGCCAGCCATCTTCTTAGCCCTTAGACCCCACTTTTAAGTGAAAATCAGGGATATTCTTGCTGGAAAAGGGTTTAAGTAGCTGGAGTACATGGGCAGCTCCCAGGGTGCAAGAAATGCTCTGTTCTGTGTATGATCTGGGTATGAGTTCCAGGTGTTCAGTCTGAGAATCTGAGCAGAATACTTGCATACATTATGAATATGTACTCAAACCTCTTCATTTCTCATAGCAATTACAAAAGTCACAAGCCCCAAAGGATTCAGTAGTTAACAGTGAAAAGAGGAAAGTGGGGAACTCGGGGTTCCTGACTTACAGATCCATCCACTTTAGGTTAGACTGACCCCAATAAGACAGTGTCTTTAGATCACAGACAGATAAAAGCCACGTTTCCCCCCTAAAGCTGCTTTTATTTTTCATTTCCTCTTTATTTTTAAGCTGCAAACAATTCCACAGCTTTCTTGTCTCTCATGGTTATCAGGAACTATTTCAGACCCCACCATTACTTTGACACCTTAACGTGTGGCAACCACATCCAGAAATCCTGTTTGCTAGAAGAGGAGAAACACCATCTGAGAACACTTTGGGATCCCTGCACAAAACCCACCACACACCTCTATATCCTGGGCTGTGCCATCTGAGTTTGTCGAATGAACTTCCCGACCTTGAAGGATGTTTAAATACAGCAGATGGGAGGCCTGTGGCTCAATCTACTTTTGTGAATTAAATTGGACACTTCCGAAACAAACTTAATGTTCTGCAGCTGGCTGTCCCAGTTTGAAGGGCAGCTTTTGTAACACCGTGGGAGAGGGAACCCCATCCTATCAGATGTCTGGAAGTCGATCTGAACTGAGTGACTTTTGGAAACTGTTTTTGAGGTTGTTTCCCACCTACGTATAACCATTTTTATAAGATGGTTAACCAGGAATCCAGCTGCAGGAATGTCTGGCTGTTTCCTTGTGGCAGGAATTCATCGTAGCTGTCACACCCTAAAGACCTTTTATAGATGACTAGTTAGTGAGGATCACTAACACATTCTCCACAGAACTGAAACTTTACAAAGCATTGTCTATCTCTCCTGATGTCACACAGGGGAGAGTAAGTGGGGTGAGAATAGGGAAGTGTGGGGCTGCCAGCACAAGATGGTAACACAATCCTCTTGACTAAAACAGCAAAGACCCCAGACTACAGTATAAGCTGGAAATCACCTAGCTTCCTCACTTAGATGGAACTGATTATTATAGCGTTTATATTGATTGCAAGGTTAAAATGAGGCCTTCTGAAATACAATCAGTCTGATGGGGGCTTAATTCTTTATACTTTCTTCTATAATAAAACATTTGCACAAATTTTGTTTTGGTAATAACTTTTGGTCTTGTGCTGGATAGTTTTATGTCAACTTGACACAAGCTAAAGTCATCTGAGTGGAGGGAACCTCAATTGAGAAAGTGTTTCCATAAGATTTGGCTGTAGGCAAGCCTGCAGGGCATTTTAATTAGTGATTGATGGGGGAGGGCCCAGCCCATCATGGGCGGTGCCATTCCTGGGCTGGTGGTTTGGGGTTCCATAAGAAAGCAGGCTGAGCAAACCAGGGGGAGAGAGGCAGTAAGCAGCACCCACTGACGGCCTCTGCATCAGCTCCTGCCTCCAGGTAACTGCCCTGTTTGAGCTCCTGATGGAAAGTGTACCTTTTCCTCTCCAAGTGCTTTTGGTCATGGTGTTTCATCACAGCAATAGTAACCCTAACTAGGACAGTCATCAGATAATGACGTTTGCTTCCTGGCATTAAATCTGCACAGCAGACAGCAGCTTTTATTAATGCCTCTGGTTAGTGTGGTGGCTCACAGCTGTAATCTCGGTACTCTGGAGACAGAGGCAGGAGGATTGAGGCCAGCCTGAACTATATAACGATGTGGGAATTCGTTCCGCCAATAGCTGTGGGGTACAAGCCTTAGGGTGTGGCTTCTTGTTTGCCTATGTGACCACTTAAAAGAGGAGAGAGAGAGGGTCACTCTCTTTTGGGTGGTGGAGACCAAGTCAGGCAGTGTGGAGCAGTGTGTGTTGATCCCCATCTTTCCTGCACAAAAGAGAAGGACTCTGTAACTGGCTCTACCTTATCCTGTATCCATGAGTCTGTCTTCCCATAGTACCCATTAATAAATTGATACATATTCATATATACACCCTTTTGGCTATCATTTCAACATAATGAGTACCAGGTTAGCCAAGGTTACAGAGCAAGACTATCTCAAATAAATAAATGAAAAAATATAAATAAATACCCACACTTCCTTCACCTCTCCCCCTGCCTGCTTGGCAACCCTGTATCTGCTTGTTCTGAAGAAGGGCTTATTTGCTTACATGGGGGACTCCCACAAAAGGACTTACCTGCATACATGTGGGTTGCAGTTCATTTGTTCCTTTAGCTTATCTGAAGTTGAATTTTAAACTGTTTAATTTCTACAACTTATTCCCTGTCCTTAGTTTTCACATGCCTAAGGGAAGACAGCCTCAGGAAGCACCCAAGAAATGTGTGTAACTAAAAATGCCAAATAAACCCCAGCACCTATTAAAACAGGTAAACAATTTGCCACATCTTCATTGTGGAAGCCAATATCTGTATCATCAAAAAGACATCCTTGAGAAAATGGTTTGTTTCTGCTGTCTAGAGTCTCTTTCCATTACCTACTATGCATATCCAGAAAATGCAAACTTATCTTAGCATTGACCAAAGGCAAGTGAAAATGGAGGGGTCAGTTTCTGTTCAGATGGTGTCACGAAAAGACAGGGAACGTGAGCAGCGCCAACACCTCCTTTGGCTATCTGAGCGGACCTGAGCCTCTGGAACACTAGATGACTCATAATGGAGTCCCAGCTAACTGGAGACACTCAAATTTGGCGCCAGAGCCCGCTTCTTGTCCTTTGTCTGCAGACACACTGCCTGAACACACTGCCCTCCCCCTGTTCACCATCACAGAATGCAGGTTGCGTGCCATTTGGACCCATTGGACAGTAACTCAATTTGACCTTAGCTGATTGGATAATGTATGCATATATGCCAATGAACATACACACTAAACCAGATCTGCACCTCAACGCTGGTCTCTGCACTCTGCTTCTCGGGAAACTCATTGTGACTCCATCTTCCGTACCCTTCTCCCACCGAGCTGCTGGTGAAAGGGAGAAAAACTCCACAGTAAATGTGAAGCTAAATCTACCGCTTCTTCAAGTAAAACCAGAGAAGGAAAAGGAAGTGGAGGGGAAGGATGAGTAGAAGAAAGGCTAGAAGACACATTTATTATTGAAAGTTAAAGATTCTCTTGAATTCCATGCTTACTAATATCAAGTAACATATAATTTTCTGAGCATTGCTCACTGTTTTATATGTCACTGAATTCAACTGATCTGACAGGAGACACACGTCTACCAGTTAAAAGAAAAGGAGCCCTTTAAAATGTAGATTGCTAACAGTATTGCTATGTAACAACTCAGTAATGGGCAGGGCTTTCTGCTTACCTCTGACATATCATGCACCAGCAAGAGAGGGATGCTTATTGTTGTAATGTCGTGGGTACAGCAAACCTTGAGTATATTTCGGAGTCCCATAATAGCAGGATCCCGAGCAGTGATATTTCCAGATTTCACATTGTCATCCACACAGAGATGGAAAGCAACATGGATTTCAGAGAGATTAGAATGACGTGTAATATAAAATTCTCCTGTGAACAACAAATGCAGCCATGATTTTCAAAAGCACGAGTCACACTCATCTACAGCTTTATAAATAACCATGGGAAAAGCTAATGTGTTGACTTCATATCAAGAAGCAACTGCAATCACTGCTTCTTATTCTCAGAGAAAAACAATTAAAATAAGAGATAACAGCCAGTTTGTCAAGAGGGTCAGAGTGGTATGAAGCAACCACTTGGATAATAGGTATGTAAGTGTTTATAATCTCTACTCAACATAAAATGTCAAATTTAACATGTGAAAATATGTGACTTGGCTACCTGCCTCCCTGCATGCTAAGTTTGCTCTCTCACATCTCAGCTGATTGACGGGCCAGTCTTTGCTTAGCAGTCTCTCAGATCCTAAATACAAAAACTGCACTTAATCCCTTTCTCCATTGTCTATCCCCATCTACGAGCTCTTTGTTCTCACTCCTGCCTGACTACAAACCTACTTCTTCACTGGTCCAAAATGATTCAAACACCCTGTGAGCACTCTCTCACTCAGACCCACTCAGCAGCTGAAAACAGCCAGCTCTGTACTATGATCCACAAGCCTACACTGCTTGCACAAGGCCTTTCTCTTCAACACCCGCTTGCCTCATCTCTCTTCTTTGCTCTAGCCACACCACCTTTGTTCAGCTCTAAAAACCTGTAGAGATTTTTCCCAATTGAGGCTGATGCCTAAAGGCTTTTCTCCAATCTTTTTGCATGGTTGATACCACCAGTCACACCTCAGATCAAACGTCGCTTTCTTGGAAAGGCTTTCTTTGACTATCCTACCTGATACAGGACTCTACCTGTCACATGGTTTTTACCACCATTGCTCTGTTTTCCTATTACTTACGTAGATTATGTTAAAGAGGGTACTATTTATGGCTCACAGTTAATGAGGACCTTTTCTATCTTAATAATCCATCTCTAGTACATAGAAAGTTCTCAATAAAGATTTGCTGAATGCATGGGGAGTGTTTCAAATGGTCTGCTGGAGTGGTGTTTCTTAAACTGTAAAATCCAGGCTTCTTACAATCATTATTTTTCTTATGCAGCCTAGTAGCCAAGAAAATCTCATCAGCTTTTATTCTGTCAACAATGAGTAACCTAGCAGACTCATGTAAATACATATTTATCTATGTGCACATCTCAGTAGAACTTCTGCCCTGTCGTCCAGAAGTTTATTTTCACTCTTCTACAATTAGCCCTTGCCCTCGATTTCATTCATCCTTGCTGCAAATTATGTTAGAGTTGTCTTTTTAAACCTAATGCTTGTATTTAAAAATACTTAGTAGGCCCTACAAGAGCCAGGGTAGAGCGATGGCATACTAGGAAGCTGATCCTGCTGGAGAAGTCCCTAAACTGACGAGGGGACACGCAGGGAGCTCAGGGCAAGCGACAGAAACAATGGTCCAAGCCTCGCAGGACTGATGACCACAGCAACCCATTTGGTCAAACAAGCCCATGTGGAGTATTCCCTGGAATACCACGGAAGGAAAAGCCACAGTTAGCAATGGTTAGAATACAGGATCACTTGAGCAGGTGAACACATCAGCAGAGGGATCTTAATTCACAACCGGAAGACAGTCTCCCCTGCAGGACGAACTTCACCTGGGAAATATCCTACCATACTGTGAATCCATCCCTTTATAGTTGACCTGACAATTCAAGCAAAGGAGAAATATCTTGCTGGCTTTGTCACATCCATCCAGACATTAGGCAACATCTGTCTAGTACTGTCTTTATCGAGAACAAATTGTATACTAACTCCCATTGGGATTCATGCTATACAGAAATGTGCTTTAAAATATTATAAGGTAAGAATATTCTGGAACACAGTACTAATACACTAAATTGATGAGTAGTCATTATTTACTTGTGAAGTTGGTAGAATTTTTTAAGTATAAACTCTTATCTGAATGTTTCATTGCCTTTTCATTGAATTTTTGCAATTTTGCAGTGTATAAAAATTCAACTATCAAAAAGAGTTGAGAACAAGTTGTAAATTATCTTGTATAGATGAAATTTATCTTACTAAAAGTTACAATTCAGTAGCTTAATACTACCAAATAGGTTCATCGATCTGGCTACTTACTAACCTCTTTATGTTTTAAAACTCATTTTCCGGGGTTGGAGAGATGGCTCAGTGATGAAGAGCACTGGCTGCTCTTCCAGAGGACCTGGATTCAATTCCCAGCACCTACATAGCAACTTACAACTGTCTGTAACTCCAGTTCCAGGAGATCCGACACCCTCACACAGATATACATGCAGGCAAAACACCAATGCACATAAAATAAAAATAAATAAATCATTAAAAAATAAAATTCATTTTCCTTTTATGAATATTTATGGTATTTTGTTAAAATCTAAAATAAATCAATCCAGGAATACATAAAGGGAAGACATATGTACTTGTTTTCAGTATTTCCATGAGACAGTAAATGTGTTTGAGAAAAAATATTTTATAAAAGTACTCTGGCCATGTTAGATGGCTCAGTAGAGAAAGGCATTTGCTGCCAACACTGATGACCTGAGCTTGATCCCCAGGACCCACACAGTGGAAGGAGAGAACTAACACCCACAAGTTGTCCTCTTTTGCATGTGCACTCACATGAATGCAGACAGAATACAGACACACACATGCGCACACATGCACACATCTAAATAAACGTAATAGAAACATGAAGTATGTAGTATAGTTTAACATCGTTAGTTACCAGTGTATATAAGCTGTACCTCAAGACGCCTCTCACAGGGCCTGGGCAAAACGCCTCTTTAAAAACAAACTAACGAACTAGAAAAAGAACATGGACAAAGGATGGGGCCAGAGATAGAACATAAGCTAGTTAAGGAGAACGGAAAAAGGAAGTCTTCTGGTGATGGCAATGAGAGACATGGACTGCTCGTCAGAAAGGAGTCGACCACGTGAGGCAGTGATCTTCTGGGTCCTGTGCCTGTCTGCCACTGAAATGCCTGCTGATCGCGCAGTGGGAGGGACTGCCTGCACTGGGTTAGGCTGTGGGCCAGCAGGAGGGGGGGATGGCTTAGTGAGCCAGTCAGGTGTTCCTAATCCCCAACCTGGCACTGCTTTGTTTGACCTTAAATGACTTGCCTCTGGTCTCACTTTACCCATTAATAAAATGGGGCCAGTCCAGGCGCTGGCAGTAGTAACAAATTACTAAGACACTGTAGAAAAGGGTCTAGGTTGGAGTGAAGGAGAGCTGCTGCCCTCCAGCACTCTGGCTAGGTGAGGCAGTGAACTCACCTCAACTTACTCACCCGGTACTGTGTGCAGGAAAAGTGGAACTCAGACCTAACTGCTTTTTTTATGAAATTGTGAAAATTAGATGACATAAGCTGTAATTAAGTACCTAGTTCATAATAAAGAAACAACCATTCTTGGGCTAAGGGGAAAGGAATAGGATTAAAAACATACTGCACAAAAAATTTTTAAATTAAAAATTAAATTTTGAAAAAAGTATATGAAAACAACTGGTTTTCCTCTCGGTTTAAGATAAGTTTTGATGGAGATACTTTTCATCTCCTGTCAATATGTTGGCTATGGAAATTCAGATGTTGTCAGTATAGTGGTGGGTAGTTTCAAACTCCTTTCCTACTTCAGACTTAAGGCATATCATTCCTTGTTCAGCAGTAATAATGACACTAACTCACAGGCTTTTTTTTAAGGAAGGGAGGAAATAAATAGAACAATAAAGAGATAGGCACTTCCCAAACAGTAACAGCCAGCACACTCCTAGAAAGCCACAGTGTGATGACTCAGGTCACGGGCCCACGAGGAATAACAGATAAATGGGCTCCTGCTCCACAGAGGGGAGGAAACGGCCTGTGGTGATTCTAAATATTATCCATGAGGGCAGGAGATACAAAGGAGGAGGAAATTTGGAGGCTGATGACCACAATCCGATGTGCTATACCTTCTAAGATGAATGCAGAAATGGGAATGGCTTTTTCCTCAAGTTAGTGACATGGCCTGTGTGCTCAAGATCTGTGGAAGGAGATGTGAGAAACTACCTTAAAGAGGATAGCAAACTCTCAAGGAAGATGATTTTTAAGACTGTAAAACCTACCACTGTATTTAGGAGTTCACATTTACAAAGCACGCACAAGGCTTCCTGTGGTGTCTGGGCATGTGAGTGACTGTAAGAACCAGAACCAGCTGTGAATTCAACCAGAAGGAAGATTAAGAGCTTGAACTCCACCTGTTAAATGCATCCAATAACAATAAGGGAAATAAAGACCCAGAGGCAGAAAGATGTGAGGGGAAATGTGAACAAGAGTCTACAGCAAATGGCCCAACTACAGGTTCAACCACATTCATCTCTGTGCACTACTCCTTATATTTTAGAGTTAAAAACACCTCTCGGCTCATTACTTAGTAACTAAGAAACAATGTATAAGAGCACATTAGAAATATAAAATCATGAAACTTCTATGTAAGTTTTTGGGGTTTCTATATGGATCTAGAAGTTCAGTCATTACTAGTATAGAAATGAGGCTTACATTGGAGAACATCTGTCAGAGTGTATTATACAGACACAAGTGCTGTTTCAAAGAGATATATGGCCAAACATTTTATAATGAACACTATAAGAAAGCATGTCTCAAACCTACTATTTTATGTGTGTGACTATAAGACAGCAATAATTTAAAACAAAATAATACTCACCAGGTAAAATATTTAAATAGTTTCTCTCGGAATTCTTAGATTTATCATCACTTCCTCCATTTTGGTTTCCAGAATCTATTCATAAAGAAAATACAACACAAAGGAATATTGCCACATACAGAAATATATCAGCCCTCCTCTTTCAAAACAACCACAATATAAGAGTGTACTGTGTGCTCTTTCAAGACAACCACAACAGCAAAGTGCACTGTGTGCCCCACACGCCTGCAGGCTGCTCCATGTTATGAGTGCACTGTGTGCCCCACGTGCCTGCAGTCTTCACAGCCACCAACAAATTCCTGAGCTCATGACCAGATGTGTGGGAGGGGGATGGTGCTCCCTTCCCTCCTCTGCTCTCTGCTCCCCTCACTTTCTTTCTTCTCACCTACGGTTGGACTCAGGGACTTGCCAATGCTAAACGTGTGCACTCTAATTCAGCACACCTCCTTATCTTACATAAGAGAAGAAAGGCTTTGGTAAGCTGTTATATAAGTGGGGGTGCACAGACAAGAGGTGGGACTTGACCCCACATGGTCTCAAGCACATTAGACTTGCCGACACTCTAGTTTCCTTGTGAGAGTGCAGGGCACTAAGTTAGCTGCGTATAAAATAACTTCATTAGATGGCTGTGGTGTGGCCATCTTTATTTTTAGACTCTGACTCACTGTTGTTGATATAACCTGCTCTGGACCAGATCGACCGCTAGCAACATCAAGAATCAGTTTATATTCAGCACATTCCTAAAATTTACTGTCTCATCTGATACTATACACAACTGATTTCAAGTAGATATGTGATACTGTTTCAAGCAGAACTTTTTCAGACAATCAATAATTTTTTTGAGGCATGGTATTTTTCTTAGAAGGATAAATGTTGATTTAATGAGAGACATTTTGATTGAGTATCCATTATTAAGACTGAACACATCATTTACATAATACAAATATTTTAATAGAAGATACACTTGGATTTTATAAGAATCTCTTGTCACAAAATCAAAATAAGTACTGCCTTTCAAAGTAGCTGTCTTTTAGAGGCTATCTACTTAGTCAAATTGAATTAAAAACTATTTTAGAATCTATTTTTGAAATGGCATTCCATACTAGAAAAGTCAGACTTTCAAATGACTAAACAGTACATACAAAACATCAACTCTAGAACACTGTCTGAACAGACCTGGTGGCGTCTACAGTACTACACCAACAAACGGACTTACAGCACTGTCTTTAAACACTGACACGTTTTTTAAGAACGAGCAGAGAAAGTGTGAGAAGCACACACAGACAGAAGGCTCTAACTGTTGAATATTCTGTGTACCAGAGCAGAGTCTGGCAATGGTCGTGCTTCAAATAAGCAGTGGGTCACAACACAGACTGCAGGGAACAAACACTCTAATTCTGACTGTACAAGGAATGAACAAACCCTTTCAAAGAAACAAGACCCAGGGAACAACAACACACCAACTGGATGTCCAATGCCAAATAGTCAGCCCTGAAAACATAACCTGTTGAGTCCATATAAAGTTACTTGTATGTATATTTGGGATACACACACACACACACACACACACACACACAGATACATATATGCATGCACTAACAACTCACGGAAAAAGAGACCATGAATTTGAAGGAAAGCATGGAGGGGTAGATGGGAGGGTCTGAAGGGAGGAAAGGGAAGAGAGAAATGTAATTAAAATATAATCTCAAAATAAAAAGGGAAAAAGAAACTAGAGAGAACAGCTCAAAGTCTACTCTCCTGTCCATGTTTTGATAAGTAACATCTTTCATGGTAACACGAATAGGTGATTTGTATTTAAACACACATATATACATTCATACACACACACACATATAATGTTCATAAGACAACTTTTGGCTTTTATCATGAGCTGTAGAAATATAATGACTATAACAACCACAGTAAAAATGAATGAAACAGAAAAAACAAGTAGTTGTATATCATGATGTAAATATGATGAACAAATATGTACTTGTGTGCAGAAAAAGACACTCAGAAAGTGTTTTTCACAAGACTTTTCTATAACATACAAGTGCCTTTAAGAGGCTGAGGGAAGAAGATCCCAAAATAAGTGAGTTCTGGGAAAGCTGGGGATCTACTGAGACCCCATCTCAACACAAATGAACAAACACCAACAAAAGAGAGCTGTCTTTTAAAAAACGCCTCATTCTACTGACTCCTTTAGATCACAGTGTAGTTGCTCTAACAAGGACAAAACACCACACCACACACAGGTTGCCTTAACTACAGGTGCTTTAAAACCTTCCTGCCATGCACTGCACTCTCTCTCAGATGTAGACTCCAAATCCTCCTCCCTCTCCCACTTAAGATCTCAGTCTTCATGTGTCTGGTCACGACTAACAATGACACTAAAATATTCCCGGAAGGCACAGGAAGGAGGAAAGAGAAGGAAAGTGGTATCACTATATTTTAACTAAAATGTATTAAAATACATATGTGAAAAGTACTTTGGACTCCACCATCACCAGCTGAGTGAGGTGGGGGAGGGTGACAGAGTAAGAGGACATGCTGAGCTGCTCTGCACAGTCCTCTGTCAGGAGGACTTTCATACCAACTTCCCGATCATTGGCTTCCTCTGAAATGGAACACTTGCTGCCACAGCAGACCTTTGGTAAAGAGATAAATCAGGGAGCAGTGGCTGGCATTGGAAATATTAAGGGGAGTACATGTGCCCTGTGACCACAGACATGCTCACTCCTAACACAAGTGCACCATGATTCATGCACAGTATTATTTATGCACTACTACTTACAATCAAATAGAAAAATAAATACCTACAAAAAGGGGGTGACTAGTACCAGGTACCCTGCAATGTACTACTACAACAGCAAAGGCACAAGGGCTTCCAGACGAGAGATGACCTCTAGGGCAGTCCCTAGTGCACAAGCAGCATATGGAACGGTGCCCGTGTGTAAAAAGAACTAGACACGTGCTTCGACACACATGAGTCTGGAAGTACAGGCGAGGCAGCCCAGAAAGGTGGGGCAGCCAT